>DWLH01002993.1:0-10070 GCA_018249795.1 Heliconius telesiphe telesiphe | reverse complement strand
AATATGCAATACCTCCAGAATTCGGCAACATGCGGGATATAGCGTGAGGCTGATAAAAAACATACAAAATGAGCGTTTACACCCAAATGTAAGTTGGTCGACTATAATAAGTTGTACTTCTCGTTGACCTATAATCCTGTAATTGATACGGAAGCCTCGGTGACCGAATCCAACTCCCGCTTGACCGATTTTTCACTGTATAATATACTTCATATTGTAATAATTGCATAGATGGAACTCAGAAATTATTTATTCTATAGTAAAGAAAGTCTTTATGCAGATAGTATTCATAAATACACTGAACATCGTTATGGATAATAACATTTCGTAATGTCATTTGCTTATTTATATTTTGTTTTATATAATATAATAGATATACATTGATTAAATCACTCAATTTTCTGCGACACGACAACACGGAAACTTGAAAACTATTTCTACTACTATATATATATATATAACAAGATAGAGCGCGTGGGCCTGGGCAGGCAGTGCAGCTCATGTCACTCAGCGAGTGACGATAGCATCAAAAATCCCCACTGTCATCTAAATCGAGCGACAGTAGCTCCTGCCACCTATATCGAGTGACGATAACCTTGCCACCGCCATCGAGTGGAGATAACCTCAATTAAAAGTCAAAGCCACTGTCACCTAAAGCGAGCGAAAGCAACTCATGCCACTCAACGAGCTTAGAAAACGATACTCAATTACTCATTGCAGATACACATTGGCACTACCAAAATTTACCCTTACAAAATCAATTGGTTTGTGACTACTATACAGTGGTCTACATCGTTTCATCATCTTCTGATCGATTTTGGTCTGATTTCACTCCTCGTTTGGCATCGTCGCACCATCGCAGCGTTCTTTCATGCGTGTTGATGACGCAGACTTGACTCGACGTGCTTTTCCGGCGTCGCCTCGCCACGAGCTGGCAGTAAACAAGTCCATGAAATTGGTCCACGTCATACCGCAAAACGATACTTGACCTGGACTTTAAGTGCACGACTCAAGATCACCATCAGCGGCGGCCCTTCGAGTGATGCACATGTCCTCGGTTGTAATCCACGCACGAGCATTTATGTTGACTTTATCCGCGTTGAACTCTGGTTACTGGGTGTCCTTTTGACCGGTCGGCCTTCATTCCATTTCTATTTTCTTCTGGGGTACATCTCACTTCTCATTCATCCCTCTTCTCTAAAAGCTGACAATTGACATTGACAACTGAAAGTGTGCCATCTTTTGAATACACTCAAATCAAACAACTTGACGTTCCATATTCATAGCCAATATAAACCAAGCCCTCTAAAATTGAGTAAATTATTATTATCCATTACTTTTGCAAATTTGTTTCTTTGGCATTTCCTTCTATCATTTAAATGGTATTTCCGTGTACTCTTTACGTGGTCATATATTCCCGTATCCTATACGTATCGCGGTGCATCTGCATTGCATACGCTTTGTAAGCTTATGGTGACAATTATTTACATAATAAGAGAAAACTAACGGCGAAACACATTTACTTTTGAATTAAAGCCAATTTCGTTGAGATAAATATTATTTAACATTTTTATTTATAATAAAATTGTAACGGATCGGTGTCTGTGCATGGAAGATATATAAGAAATAATGTTATTGGAGACCTTTCCAATGTAATAGAATCCAAAACAATGATTTTTAAAATTTTTGTTTGTTTGTCTGTGCGTTTGTCCACAGTGTGTATTGTATGATGTTCAGTTCCCACTCGGGGAAATGAATTACAATTTATTAATATTTTCACTTCGTCACTTTAGTAACAAGGCAAAGCGTGGCGTTGAGTTCTGCCACTCAATACGCGATGCCTGAGATGCGATGCGAAAACAGTGTTTTAACACTAGATTTCCTCTGCTATATGCGGGATATTAGTTATAGTATAAAGCTGAAAAAAATTAAATTACTATTTACCTTTATCAACATAACTGTGTTTTTTCAAATGAATATAGTTATTTACTCGATACCAACATACAAATAATCAATTTTAACATTTTTATCTGTCGGTCTTTCTGTTTATTCGAGCTAACCTCCGTATCAGCTGAACCGACTATTATGGGACTACCACTGAAAGATAAAGGGAGTTGTAGAGAATTTTATTATTAAAATTTTGATACAATAAAAAAATTAAATCAATTTGAAGTATGTTGTTCGACAAAATTGCTACTTCCTAAAAGAGTTATTTTATACAACTGTTTTATTGTATTAGCTAAATCTGTAGTTTTCAATGTTTTGTTGTTTGATATTATTTGTATGATGATAGAAAAAACTCGACATTGTATGATTACAAAAAAGGCCGAAATTTCAAGATTTAGGTTTTTCCAATACAAGTTTGACACCCTCTCAAGCATCCACGTAATAGCAACGAGCAATGGAGCAAGTACAAGCAATGGAGCAATATATAATGTATGTTTTAAGTCGATATTTATGCGGAATCGGAATTTAAGTGAGAAAAACTACGCTTTCGGTGTGCGCGCAGTTACAGTTTACCTAGACAGATGTGAAATAACTAAACATGTTTTTATTAAATACGACAATTGCAATTGCAACCAAAAACAAATCAATTTCCAAAAGATTTAAATTACGATTTATTTGATGTATAACAGTATAGAGAACCACTAAAATAATTATTAAATTTTTAGGGTTCCGTATCTCAAAAGGAAAAACACACACAGAAATTAAGCTTCTAAAACATATGGGCATTTATGTATAATTTTTGCTTCGTTTTGAATGAAATTCGCCGCGTAATCAAAATCTATAGTGTACTTCTCGTAGAACTATGGTTATGAAATTTAGGACTTTATTATTTTACAATACAAATAAAGGAAAAATCTAAAAAGAAAAAAAATACATAATAGATATTTTATAGAAAAAAATAAATACAAACTTATATTTGTAGTAAATTTTATACAATATAAGTGCATATGCCATTATTGCGACAACATCGCCCAATCACAATCCTGAAATTCATACAGAACCGAACAGAGTCTGACTATCATTTGACCGGTTTTCCTTAAATACACTTAAATAAATAACAACTTAACAACGTAAATTCGTACATTTCAAACGGGCGTAGCCGCACAGGGGCCGGTAGTTGTAAATATAATTTCAAAATGCTTGTTAGCTTCGCTCTTTGTTATTACAACATAAAATTCTTAGGAAAATTACTTAATTTTATATAAATACTAGAGAACCAATTAACGAACGTTTAATTAACAATTAACGTGCCATACGCGTTGCCATGACAACATGTGTGTGTAACTATATATAAAAGTGTATATTGTTAAACTTAAATTATATAAATGTTATTTCTATGAGATATAAGAAATAAGTACTTATAATTTATGAAAGTTTATTTACGGAATGTGGGGAACGGTTATGTGCTAATGTGAACTAGGCTCCCTCTCCTATCCTGCTGTGTGCGGGATACAGCGTGAGCTGATAAAAAATATATATATTACAATAAAATGATTACTGTGGCCTTGTGAGATAAACATATACCATCGCGAACGTTTTATATTTGTTTTACAAAGGACAATCTTTTTGCAAAACATTGTTTATATATTATAAGGTCAATTCAGCGCTCGCCATTGAAACCCATTTTCAGCGTCCTTTTAAAACTTTTGTAAAAAAGTAGCCTATGTTCATCCTAAGGTCCTCAAGTATCTCTATTTTCAGTTTTATAACAATGGAATTAGCGGTATGGCCGTGATTGCGTCACAGACAGGCAGTTAAGAGTTACTTTCGAATTTATAATATTAGTATAGAAGCATGGATAACATTCATTTCACTGTTTCAATTATCTGTACTCATTTCGTTTTATTTACTTAATTATTACTGTTAAGCGCAACTTAGCATATCTTAAATAATGAGCTAGTTAGGAACGCGGCCAAGTACCTGGCGGAACTCATTACCGGGTTAATTTAAGCATTGAAATACTAAATAACGTTATTTAACTCCAAAACAATTTTAACTTTTATGGCTTTATCGCATAACAGTTAAAAATATAAATTGAAATAAGTTTACTGAATTGAATGGATTATGATTTCTACAATTGAAAATTCAATTAATTTTTAACGACGAATGCTGCATGTGTAGTTTTGAACTTCTGATGAAGCCTTTGCCTCGATACTAGAGAGAAGAAATATAATTTTAAATAAATATTTAATTTCCTCGAGTAGGGATTGAACCCACAACCAGTGGCATAGGTATAATGCCCGGGCAATATATAAGTAAAGATTTATAATTAGTTTTGAACTTCTGATGAAGAACTACAATAGATTAGCTAATCTATAAGAAATAAGAAAATGGTGAAAATTGTTCATGGTGATAATATTTTTTTATTGACACAAAATTAAACTAAGGCACACTATAGTACGGGAGGCGAAGAGGGGACTTTCGGGATTTACTCGAGCGCGGCAGATTAATATACTGGGGATTCCTTGTACTCGGTTACGTACTTTCACCAAATACGAGCCCCATATACGAGTATATGGCCGCGCGTCTAGGTTAAAGGATCGGATTAGTAAATATTATTAGTAAATTATTGATCGAGATAACATTTTTTTTACAACTTTGTAGCCCTCCCCCTTCTTTACGGCACTCTCAAATTGTCAGGTTAGTGGAATATACGATTTAGCATGTAACTAACTTACTCTACCTTAATCTGATGCGCTGGAGAATTTCAAAATGACGATTTTTTTTTGCACATTCCAACAATGGTTGCGAGCTTGCGTCAGATCCAAACCGTCAGATTATTATATAAGAGCTTTTTTTCAGGTTCACTTAACATCCCCTTTGAAAATCTGACGCGCTGAATCTTTTTTCATTTTTAACTCTTACGTACGACCACCTCCATCACGGAAACAGTCAGATTAACATATTTACATTTTTAAGAATACGTAGTAAATTAATGATATCAATATCTGACGCGCTCGTATGTCCATGAAATAGTTATTTTTTACATTTTTGAAAGTCTATAGCCGCTCACCCCACCGATCATATGTATTGTATGAATTTTTTTTTTGTTATCATCTATGCTTCGCAACCCAATAGGTCTCTATGACGCTCGGGCAAATCCTGAGTTAGCATCTTCGTCTCCCGTACTACTAAGAGGCTAGAAGTAGCTAAGTTATAACAAATTAGCAAATGGTGTTATTATAAAAAAAAAACAGCCAGATAAGTATTGAAATGAATGACTTAAAATATTTTATGTGAATCTATAAAATTTATGAAAATGACGCCTTAAAAAAAGTACATCTCAAAATTACAAATTCCTATTTTCCATTACTAATAAACTGACGGTAAATGTATTCGGTAAATTAAAATAAATAATGATAACAATCGTGACGGTAAAATATTGAGTAAATGCTTAGATTTAAAATATTTAATATTGATTTCCTTTAATTGATACCAGAAATATTTATTGTCGTCGTCGCGGTCTATGAAACAATAATCCACAGTACCAATGTATATAATGACATGCATAAACATATGTGACATGACATGCATAATATTTTATTAAAATTTTTATAAAAATATAATAGGAAAATAAAAAAACATTATGTACAAATTTGATATTACTTCTGGTTTACCTTCATTGATCAGTTAGGATGTAAAATTGTACAAGTATCTAACAGGAATTCCGTTGTAATTTACATTGCAATAGTTATTTCATCATGAAAGCTATGCTCAAGATTTTTTTTTGTTTAAACTGTCATTATTTTTCCACAAATGTATATGAATGCGCAAAAATTGTCATAATCCCAGAATTGACATCATACATATTCAACGAACGTCTCTCTTTGTTGCCGGACTCATGAAGAATTCATTTTTAATTAGCGAATGTAAATAATGTAATGAATTAATTTGTGTATAAATGTATACTGCTTTCTGAATTATCTATTCCTTTTATATTTCTTTACTGGCGACTCAAGCACGGCTTCTCTCGCTTAAACCTATTGTGATATTAAAGCTAAACTATACAAAATCCTCATATAAATTGTAGTCCACGTATTATGCTATGTCTTATGCTACATACGTATGTCACATAAGCCATATTCCTGTAAAGTTTCATATAAATCAGTTCAGTGGTTATTGTGTAAAACTGTAATATATCCTCAAAAACTTTCACATTTGTAATATCAGCAGGATTTGTAATATCAGTCGAATTATAAAGCAGCAATTAACATTGACAAGTGAATATGAATTAGTATTTTTGGTGTATTATTTATCTGCTCTTTTTTTTATTTAAGTATTTGTTTTGTTCCCGTTTACATTTGCATACTATAATTATTGGTACGAGGATAGTTGTAATGACATTCCGCATGGCTGTTACCTCATGAGTCAAGTCATAATATTTAGATAGCTTTTCTCTCTCTACTTTTACGAGATTATCGTCGTAGGTATAGTGTATCTTATGATAAAATATTGGTCCATTGAGTTAAAAATTGAGTTTTTTGTTGTAGTCATTAATTGAATTACAATTTAAACGTAAAAAATTTAAACATAAAATCATTAACTACTTATTTTTGATCTTTTGTTTTATTTGCTAGTAGTGAATGCGACAGGTTGTGTCCGATTCCCACTCATGGAAATGAAATATATGTATATATTTTCCTCGCTGTGGTAACTAGTCAAATCGGGCCTTGGGTTCTAACAAAATAGAGAAGAAGAAACATGAAGAAAATTCCTCTTTTCAGTGGAGTTAAAAAGAACATTACTTATTAATTAATGATGACTTACAACTTACGAAATAAGAAACGATTTTAAAAATATATCTTATTTAATAAATTAAGTTTTTTACTTTTAAAAAAACATGTTTTATAGTAATTGGAGGCAGAACCATGTTATAATGTAGTTACCTACGCTAACAAATTAAAGTTACCTATTTTATAAATAGTGTGAGAGTGTCTTAACAGTAGGATCTTAATAAAACGTTTTACAGCTACAGTTTAAGCTTCACGCTGTATCCCGCATAATTCAGGGTAGGCTAAGGGAACCAAGTATTAGGCCACTCCGTTCCCCACTTCCCACTCAATTTTTCAAGGCATTGTGTGTTAAGTGGCGAAACTCAACGCCGGGCTTTTTGCCTTTTTTTTGCCTTGGTTCCAAAGCGAAGAAATTAAAATATTAAATCCCCCGAGTGGGATCGAACCTACACCTGTCGCGTTACAGTCACACCCTTGTTCTACGACGGCCTCTATAGTTAGGTAATTATTATTTTTCATCGCTGACGCTGTTCCACTGTACAACGATAGTGTTGATGATTACATGCAAGTACAGTTAGCCATGAAAAAAAAAACATTGTCATCTTCCAATTTAGAATGTTTTCAAAATCAGGACACAAGAACACAAGCTGAATTAAATTTTTCTCATTCGTATAATGTTGAAAAGTTTTCATTTAAAATGAATTCTGAGTACAAAAGGCTGACTGACTATTTGCGGAAATCTCGGGAATTATAAAGAAATGTCGTGCTGCTGTCGTTTCAAACTATCGTTTATTTAGGTCTATGTTTTATTGTGTTCTTAAACGGTTTTTTTATCCATATTTGCTTAATTCTGAAGCCGCCGTGACGTAGTGGCACAGCTGCTGACTGTTGACGTGACGGTTGTGAGTACAATTCTCACTAGGGGTAATTAATAATTTTCATGGAATTGGCTTTTTGGAGTATATATATTCATTAAAATTAAATAATTCTATTCATCTTTATAAGGTGAATAAGCGTTACGTAAATATCTTAAAAATCTTCAGATACATATCTGTAGATTTTAATTTTAATAATATAATACTTTTTCTAAATAAAAAAAAGTATGACTATAAATGCGATTGGTTGTGAGTTCGATCCCCACTCGTCAGGATAAAATATTTATTTAAATTTATAATTCTATTTCTTCGCTTTTTATATATATATATATATATATATATATATTATTTCAACTTAATGCCGTATCCTGAATGTAGCAGGGTAGGCAGAGAGAGAGCTAGAATTAAGACACTCCGCTCCCTACTTTCCTCATCAACTACCTCCTCCTCACTCAACGGCGCGCTTTGCTTCGATACCAGAGCGTAGAAATAAAAATATTAAATATTTCCATTTCATCGAGTGGGAGTTAAACCCACAACCTCTCGCATTTACAGTCATTGCGCCATGGTCTTAATGTGTAATAATGAATTTTGAAATTCTAAGTAATGTTATTTTTAGTAAAAACATTTCACATTTTCGGGCAGAGGGGTAGAAACATAATAAATTGTTATTTCATATATGAATTATTCAGTAGACAAATATACAAAAGTATGTGTATTTTTAAACTATATATATGTTGCTTTCTTATTATTTATGAAGCCTTTATAATAAATCATACTAAAACTTTTCTTGAGCAATTTCAAGAACAAAATTCTTCTTTGGTTGGGTACACTGCATCATATTTTGATAGTTTTCGGTCATTAAATGAAACTAACTAAATAATTTTAATACACATACAAAAAAGGTCGTGATAAATATAAATGTTTAGACACGTTTACTTCTAACAAAGTTATTTACTTATTCCTAACTACACTCTAGCTTATATGTAACAGTAGCGACCCGTTTACAGCTTAATACATAATTATTAATTTACTAATCTGCATTACTTTCACTTTAATAGTCAAATAATTTAAGGAAACAATATCTATACCTATATAGAAAATGTAACTTTCAGATAATTCCATAAAATATTTGTTAATACCAAATTTTCTCGAAAAAGAATATTAAAACGGTATAGCTTTTTTTATTTTACAAGCCGGATTAAATAAAACAAACACTAAATGAAGCTTGCTAAAATACAATACTATAATGTAAGAACTGCAATTAAATCGGTTAAGGCTGTTTCTGAGATTAACGTGAACAAACGTATAGACAAACAGACATTTAAAAATCATTGTTTTTGGTTCGGTTACGTTATTGAATACTATCAATAATATGTTTTTAATATATCTTACATGTACCATTGTAGACAACATAACGATATAAACAAATCCTTTTCTTGATACTTATCAACTATTGTATAAAATTGTCTTGCAATGATTATATTGTTAAAACGCTATATTATTGAACTGTTACTTTATCGATCCATTATTTGTGCATATACAAAACTTACATATGTTACCCTGCTCTACTTACATTATTATGTGAAAATAATTGGCTTTAATTTCAGAATAAGTGATGTTTGCGTGGAGCTTGCTCTATTGCGTTTTACAGCGTTGCATTGAGTTAGAGAGCAATGCCTCAAGAATGGCGTCGGAAAGCAGGGAGTGGAGATTTTTAACACTAGGCTCTCTCTACCTACTCTACATGCGGAATACAGCGTGAAGCTGTAGAATTGGATGTCATTTTAGTATGATTGTCTGTATATTAGCGTCTTATTATTGAGACTGTCGTTGGCGCAGTGAGATGACGGTCGACTGTAAGCGCGGTGGGTGTAAGTTCAATCTTCACTCGGGAAATGATTATATAAATAAATAAATTTCAACGATACGCAATTTCTTGACAAATAAACAAAAAATGGTGAACGAAGTATTTACGTATTATAACATTAGGTTCACCCTACCTAGCTTGCTATGCTGGCAACTGATTTAGACACACGGCAGTGTGTGCGCCAAGTTCGAACAAAAAAAAGCGACACACCGGCCACGAACCATTTCGGGCCAATTTCGACCCCCCTATAACTCAAAATCTATTTTATTTACGCATATATCAAACTCTAGTATCTGTTGAGACCCCCTTACTTATCTAAAATACAAAATTTCATTAATATACCTATTGTAAGTATTGAGATATTGACGTCAGAAAATCGCTATTTTTACTATACACTCACTGACTGACTGACTCACTCATCAAAAACCTAGACCACTTCCAATGGTCGCATTGACTTGAAATTTGGCATGGAGGTAGGTCTTTAGGTCAAGGTAAAGGGAAAAATCTGAAAATGGCCAAGTGTGAGTCAGTTTTAAAAATAATGAAGGTGTAAATTAATACCCGGTGTAAATTTATACCTCTAAG
>DWLH01002992.1:0-10070 GCA_018249795.1 Heliconius telesiphe telesiphe | reverse complement strand
TGAGTAAAACAAAATATATGCTAGTGTGCCATGATATCGTTTTATTTTTTATGTAACTAAGTATTATAACTGAGTACCTATCTATATTAATAGTATAAGAATATTTTTTTTGGTTTCTTCAGAACCAAACAACATTGCTTTTTAACTCATATCACAGTGACATATTTACAACGTATCCGTAACACTAATACGTACAAACACGAATATTTTTTAAACAGCCACGCCCACTTGTAGCATTGCCAAATTATTGTATTACAATCTCCAGCCAATAGCAGGGCAGTATTCGCTAAGGCGCTATATCTTTGACCAATCAGGTGCGAGCAGATGCCCACGCGCATGTTTTCGTTTGCATTTCAATGACTTAGCTAATTGTACTAAAGTTGTTAGATCTATTCCGTTGACTGTTTTGAAGATTTGTAAGTATTTGAATGAAGTGGTTGGTATTTGTAAATTTTTATATAATTTTTGTAGCAACTCATTTAAAATTGTTTTAATATAAAAACGTGAAGAAAATCGCTTCAATTATTTAATTATTTAATTTTAATTTCTTTGTTAAGTCTATTTAATTGTGGATAACGTTAATAAAAATTGTGTGATGTAAAATTATTCGTGTGTGACTAAGGCAGAGGGGGTGGGTGTAGTGAGGGACTCCATTCCCCACTTTCCGACGAAATCGAAATCGAAATCTCGAGGCATTGCGTGTTAAATGAACGCCGTGCTTGCCTTGTTATCAGAGTGAGCAAATGAAAATATTAAACAATTCATTTCCCCGAGTGGGAACCGAACCCACAACCGTTGCGTTAATAATCACACGCTTGTGGCACTACGCCTAGACGGACTCAAACTGATAGCTTATACTAGTGTTAGTTGTAGTAAGTAAATATACTTATTTGGAAATTAACTTCAAATCTTTCGCTTATATATAACTGTCGTCACTCAATACTCTATGTCTAAAAAAGTCGACAGTACCAAAGTGGGAAACGTAGTATCTTAACAACAGGTTCCCTTAACTTACCCTACTATATTAGAATTGGCGTGAACCTATATACTTATGTATAATATTCCATTACATCCACGAATAAATTAACCTTTTAACAGTATCTTAATATAAACAATGTTATTTACAATACTACAAGAATATGAATATTACATATATATAATATTTCAAAGTCCATTAACATAGCCGATAAATCGAATCCAAAGTGGTCGTGTAAAGTGTTTCATTAAGAGTTTCTATTTTATATATAATTTGGTGTTTTGCCAACTGACCGCCCGCAGTGCCAGCGCCGCAGATATCGGTGGAGGTGCAATGTGGGAGTAGAGAGGATGGATGTGGCTTTATATCATTATTGACTTTTTAACCTACCTTCAGTTTTGAGGCCAGTCGTGGCGCGGGGGCATAAGCATTTTTTAATACTTGTGCCCCTGCGCCACGACTGGCCTCTATATATTTTTTTTCTGGTAGAGTTACGCCACTCAACACGCAATGCCTATGCTTAAGTTTATTAAAACTAAAGAGGCCACCGAGGCCAATTAGAATCTTTAAGCGCAGTGGTTTTGAGTTCGATCTCAATTCGAAGAAATTATTATATTTCGAATAATTACTCAATACGACAAAGCAAACATTAGAGTTCTAATTTTGTCGGTATATGTCGGTATTATGGCAGAACTCAACGCCAACGCCCAACGCAACGGAAATATCTGGAAATATATGGATCATCTCCTAGAGTGGGGATCGAACCCACAACCAGTCGGTTTTACAGTCATACTTTATGCCGCTGCGCCACGACTGGCCTCAATCGGTATATCGTATTTATCTTTATTTTTTCGTTTTTGTAGTTAAAATGTGGCGTTGAGTTACGACAATCAACATATCTGGAAAACTAGACGATGCGTGAGGTAGGAGTGTCTTGACACTAGGATCCCTCTGCTTTCCTTGAACTGGCACTAAAACATTTATTATTTCTTTCCAGTATCTTTATATCAACGTTCTCGTAGATACTCTTTATAAAGACGCAAGGAGCATCCGGTGTTCATATTGCTTTGCCTTTGAGAATTGATTTGATAATGTCACATACAGTACCTTCCTTTTTTATATTTAAATCTTTTACTTTTGTTACATATGTTAAAGATAACTTTTGATTGAAATAAAATTATTAAGCCATCTGTACGTCAGAATAATTAATTTGGCTGTATATTATACGCATGTTATAAGCGCGGCGTTAAGTTCTGTCACTCAACACATAATGTGTTTTCACAGTAGGTTCTGTTGATTCACTTGGTTTTACTGGATAAAGGGGAAGCTATAAAGAGACTGTATAAATATGAATAGTTATAATAAAAGACTGTATCACGTAAAGTAAAAATTATATTGCATCTATCTTTATTTAGTTGATGTAGCCATGTTTTATGATAAAAAAAAAATGTTTAGTTTCACGGTGTATCAGAGTAAACCTGCCCAGGTTCACTCTTTTAATTTATTTTTAATTTTTAATTAATATTATTTTAATTAATTATTTTAATGAGGCCGGTCGTGGCGCAGCGGCACGAGGTGTGACTGCAAAACCGACTGGTTGTGGGTTCGATCCCCACTCGAGGAGATGAAATGTTAACTTAAATTTATATTTCCATTTCTTCGCTCTGGTGTCGAGGTTAAGCGCGGCGTTGAGTTCTGCCACTCAACACGCAATGCCTCCAGAATTCGGCAGAAAGTGGGGAACGGAGTGTCTTAGCACTAGGTTCCTTCTGCCTACCTACTAATTACCAATTATATTATGTAATCTATTTCTTCTGACTGATTGTACACGCGACGTTTGTGTTTCCGTAAATATTAAACCTAGTACATTAGAAGACGGAACTTAACGCCACTTTTCACCTAATTATGTTGATCATTTTTAAGTCCCGCTGAGTTTCTTGCGCCGGTTCTCCTCAGATCTGAAGTATTAACTTTAGTGAACTGGTGGTAAATTGTCTGATGTGACTGTAAAAGCGACAGGTTGTGGGTTCGATCTCCACTCGAGGAAATTAAATATTTATATAAATTTATATTTCCATTTATTCGTTCGATGTCGGTGTCGAGGCAAGTTTGAGTTCCGCTACTCAACACGAAATGCCTCCAGAATTCGGTGAAAAATGGAGAACGGAGTATCTTAACATTATGTTCCCTTTGCCTACGAGATACAGCGTGAAGCTGATTTAACTTCTTATTTTAAATAAAATTATTTGACTCTGATTGAATATTTGACGGAAATCGAACCCATAACAATCGCACTTACAATCATATTTACTTTGCCATATTGGCGATAATCCATTTTCTACTAGAACATCGCTTATTTATTTCCTTCGATACATTAATAGTTTCTGACAAGTTGGCAATCGAATAGAAAATGTATGAGTCGTACAAACGCAGCTTATAGTATCAAATGATCAAACTGTCACATGAGAACATAATATTTCACTTTTGCCAATAAATTATAGTAAGCGATATTTATATTTATGGTTGAACCCATCATGGCACGGTGAGAAGCCGTTATTTACATGATAGTTGCGGGTTTGATTCGTAATTGTTATTTTTCTAATATTTTTGACTGAATTTTGATGCCGTCTTTCCGCAGTGGAACAGCGCAGACTTTGAATGCGACAGTTGCGAGTTCTAATCTAATTGGAGGTAGGTATAATTCAGATTATTTTGATAAACAAAGTGTGGAGTTGAGATTAATCATTCAACACGAATTGTGTTAAAATTAAGCGGAGAGTGAAGACTTAATAGAACTTTAATAATACCTATTTATAGCTGTGCTATATAAAAATTATAAAATAAAATAACTTATGCCAATTTTTGTATTTGTGTAGTATTAAAATGCAATAGTTTAAAAAAAAATACAGACTTTTTATGAAAAACCCTGAATAATGAATTAAATTCATTTTACACCTTATTTGTTTTAACTGTCCCAGAAAGTGGTGAGACAGTGTTTTATCAGGGATTCCATCTCACTCAGTACTACTTACAATCCGGTCGGAAAGCGGAGAATGGAGTGTCTTGACACTAGGCTAGGTGTACTAACTGTGTAGATAGACAGCGGTAACACTTTAAAAATGTAAAAAAAAAGTTATTCTATAAATATCTCTGTCGGTTTACAAATAATTTAATATAGTTCTAACATGTGACATCGCAATACAACTCGCCGCGAATAAAATCAATACATACACCAATGACATTACTATAAATACTATGATATGATTCGCTCATTACGCTCGCTTGTACCCGCATAGCGGGGTACTCATCGAGATCAACTCTGAGATCGATCTTGACAGCGATCTTGAGATACCGTTTTAAAATAAATAAAAATAAATCAGCTTCACGCTGTATCCCGCACACAGCAGGGTAGGCAGAGGGAATTCTGGAGGCATTGCGTGCTGATTAGTGGAACTCAACGCCGCGCTATGCCTCGACACCGAAGCGAAGAAATAGAAATAAAAATTTAAATAAATATTTAATTTACTCGAGTGGGGATCGAGTCCACAACCAGTCGGTTTTACAGTCACACTTTGTGCCCCTGCGCCACGACTGCCCTTTTTAGTAATCTATTAATGAAGACGGTATCTCATGATCGATTGTGACAAGAGATTATGCCCGTATTCTAGTATTTTTTTTTGTTGGGACAAGTGTTAAGTGACGCAAGTCGCAGCTGCACCTTGTCACCCATTTAAATTTGTATTTAAATTATTAGATTGGGAAGATATTGTATGCGTAATTGTTTTTAGTCCAAAATGCAGGACAACCTCAACCACCACGTTTCCAGTTAGAAGAAGTTCCACTGGTCACGTATTATATATATATTATACGCGTTTCCACAGTAACTTGTGTGTATTGTCAAACATATGGTTATGTGTGTTATATGTATTTTATTAATTAAATATATTTTATTTATTGTTTTAATTTAGCATTCTACATTAAACTATAACTTTGTTAATTTACATAATACTTTAATCTTAAAATTTTCGTAAATAGGGGTAAAAACTTTTTACTGTACGTATTAATTAATATATAGATTTTTTTACTTAACACATTTTGCCACTCAATGTGGAGAGTGAGGAACGGAGTGTTTTTACAAGTTTTAAGCTGTTCCCTTCCCTACTCTACTCTGATACACGGAAAATAGAACACGTTAATTAAGAACAACAGATTTCTAATTATTAAAAAACGTCGGTCGTTTCAATCAAAGAGAAGGCATTTAGACGGTGCCGCGTGAATTTGATTCCCACTCGAGGGATTGAAATATTTATATAATTTAATATTTTCATTTCCACGCCCGGAACGGGACAGAACACGGCGTTAAGTTCCACCCTTCAACACGCAAAGCCTCAAGAATTCGGCGGAATGCTAGTAACGGATATCTCTACCACTTTTAAAGGAGGTCCGACCAGCTTTTACTGTTAAGTACTGTTAAGTAAAAGCTGGTCTAAACGAAAATACGTAAAAGTTATAGTCGCACTTTGAAATCAGAGATTTCAATAGAAAAATATAATCGTGAAAGGCTATATATAGGCTGTATTATTATTACATAACGTCAATCGTTTCAATCCATCAACCACAGAGTCACCCAAGGCATTTGGACTGTGTCACATGACACCACCCCATTTCCATTTAACCACGGACGAGGCCGCAGGCGTGTGCTAGTGTTTTAATACGATAGTTAAATAATAAATGCGTAAACAATCATATCAGATAGGTCGTTTATATAAAATCGTCGATTGAACGGCTCTATACCGCAACTGAACGGTTTACTGGGTTTATCTCATACGTGGTTTAGCGACGCGCGAACACACGCGTCGATTATTAATAATTGTTTAAAATAATCGTGATAGTATTAGATTCTAATAGTTGTTGTATTCATTTTGTGTATAGTAAAATGGTAAAATCCGTCGTGGAACAGCGACTGACTGTAGATGCAACGATTTTGGATCGATCTCTACTAAGATTTGGATGTATTTCGTTTATTTTCTCTGCCTTAGTAAATGTAGTCCGGCGTTGAGTTCCGCCACTTAACACATAATGTGTCGAAAATTCAGCGGTAAGAAGGAGACGGGTGTCTTAGCACTAGTTTCCCTCTGCCTACCTTGCTGTGCGAAAAAGACCTCCTTTCTAAAAACTTAAGTAGGATTCCAACCTGTGCTCTACCATATTTTACTTCATACCACGATAATCAACTCCACCATAGCTGCCTACTCTACCTACTCTACAGTCTATCAATACCGGAGCTTAATTTAAAATCACTCATTTGCATTTGACATGTAATACCGAATACGCTTCATATATCGTATAGGTACCTACTCGTATGTACATATAAACAAATGTTTGTTTGTTTGTGCTTTGTTTGAACAGATATAAATCATCGATATAATTTAAAACGTACTACGTCGGCTATTAACCGACGCGCCTAATGAGCTGTAATAATGCCTCCGATGTAATATAATGGTGTGTGCCACCTGACACGGTGGTGTAGAGTTGCTGGATACGACACTATACCGTCAGGTGCAGATACAAACGCTGTCAGTTCTTTTCAAATAGTCTTTAAAGTATTTTTTAACATTTTGAAAGTGTTATTCCACACTTAGGAAAGAAAAATACTTATTTAGAAAACGTATTAAAAAAACGTGGTCGGTTTCCAGGAGCGCGGGTTCAAGTCCCGCTTCGTTCAAATTTTTATACCTTTTCTCTATATCTATTAATCCTTAAAGATCTGGAAAAGTAGCTAAAAATCCCCTTTCCGATGTATAAAATTATTTAAAAAAAACAGAGATTATTAAGCAATGGAGGTGTTTCGCCCAAATTTTCATTGATATATAATTAATTATTTTTATTTTGCTTGCTCTCTAGTAAATAGACAAAATGTGACGTTAAGTTCCGTCACCTCAACTAGCAATATTTCTCAAATTGGGTGGAAAGCAGGATACAGAGAGTCTCAACACTAGGTTCGTACCCTGCCATATGTGAGATAAAGTATTAAAATTACCAAATTAAGTTATTTTGCCTTTAATTTTTTTTTCTGTTACTTACTATTAAACACAAAAACGACACCAAAACAACTAGTGATTCTTTCTTTTTATTTTCTTCACACCGTATTTCATAAATAGCTCGAATGTATGAGTAATATATGCAGTGTTAAGATACTGCGTTCTCCGTGCACCGCCCATTTTCTAGGCGGAAATTCACATTGCGCTTTGTTTTATCACCAGAGCACGAAAATGAAAATTATTGTATTTCTCCGAGTGGGAATCAAAGGCACAACCATCTCGTTAACAGTCAGACGCAGTACCGCTGCGGCACTACGGCCTCATTCCTATTAACTCGATTTAAAAAACAAAACATTTGATTTATAAATAAAAATAACCCCTTTAATCATAAAATGAGCACATCCCTTCCAGTAGCGCCCAAGTTATTGTATGTATGTATGAGTGTATATCTGAGAGCGTATGATCGCTGAAACGTTATTACGATAGCAGTGAAACAGACGGATCACCCTTAGCCGTTATTCACGGCTCATTATTATTAATTTGGTTATACGCTTCGCGAATGTGTAATTTTAATTTTATTGTAATTTAATGTGTGTTTTCATTTGGTATTTGTTTATTTTTACACTCCTTTTGTTGTGTCGACTTGTAACTATGTATTTTTTTTAAATTCACGGTCTACTCCTCACATAGCAGGATTTTGTGCCGTGTGATCCCGGCCTAGAATAGGATCATCCTGGTACTGGTGGTGTCGTAAGAGGCGACTAAAGTACGTGTGGTAGAGTCACGTCGCCAG
This sequence comes from Heliconius telesiphe telesiphe, assembly GCA_018249795.1. Classification (NCBI taxonomy): domain Eukaryota; kingdom Metazoa; phylum Arthropoda; class Insecta; order Lepidoptera; family Nymphalidae; genus Heliconius; species Heliconius telesiphe. The sequence continues at coordinate 2,260 of DWLH01002992.1, read as the reverse complement.
CAATGACCGGATCATTACCACCCCCGGCATTTAAAACCGGCGTGAAGTAGTGGCTTTATGCCACTGCGTTTCGCATCAGGTAATGCCGGGCTCCGGTGCCCAACACACCTTAAAGGCAGGCAACGCACCTGTAGCTCCTCTGGTGTTACACGGGGTCGTGGGCGGCGGTGATCACTTACCATCAGGTGACCCGCACGCTCGTTTGCCTTGCCTTATCCATAAAAAGAAAAAATCGAGCTGGTCTGGTGATGGAGCCAGAACCTGAATTCATAAACTCTTTATAGTTTCCTAGTAAGTAACTCGAGTTTAGACTCATATAATTTTGCTCTGAGCATATATTACACATTCTACAGCATTTGGTGTTTTTGTACTTTTAATTGTAATAGCAAAGCACAAACTATCTCGGAGTGAGAACGGAGAGTTTCAACACTTCGTTCCTTCCACCTACTATCTAAGCGAGAACGCCATACTGCACTAGAGTCTACTACTACTATATATCTTTAATTAGATCAGAAAATAAAAAATAAAATACAAGATATTGTAAATGTACCTTATAACATAAATATAAATATGACATAAATATAAGACATAAGACAAGATATACAAAGTTAGCAAAGAATAATCGTCCCGCAGAGTGTAGTTAGTGGAACAAGCAAAGTTTTAGGGATAAACAAAGTGGATGGAACTCGTTAGTTTTGTATTATTAGGTAAATATATTATATTATTTATTTCTTATTACTTTTTTCTTTTTTTATTAGCTTCACGCTGTAGCCCGCGCATCGCAGGGTAGGTAGAGGGAGCCCGAGAACCTAGTGTTAGGACACTCCATTTCCATTAAGGCACTTCCATTCCCCACTTTTCTTCGAAAAGCCACTTTACCTCGTTACCAGAACGAGGAACCAGAAACGCGTTTAGGACCACAACCTTGTGCCCCTGCGCCACGACTAGCTTCATCTTTACAACATTAGTATACCTATATGTGATGCAATTTTGCCTTTTACAATCGAACTGGCGACCACCGCCCCAGTAATCACAACTGATTACCACAACAACTAATTCTAATGTAACGTCAGTCTCATGTAATAGTAATAATAATTAAGTGTAGTACATAACGAAGCCGGTAAGCCGGTTAATGTGCTTATGTCAAATGGTTTAACTTAATCCTTTGATCGCGCCGCCATATAACACCAACGCGGTTAATCAACTAACTAAGCGAATTTCATTTTGATATAGCTGTGTTGGCTTCGTGGCGTAGTTGCAGTGATTGTAAGTGCAGTGGTTGTTGGTTCGATGCGCGTTCGGGGGTAAGAAATCATATAATTGCTAATAGAAAAACCGGACCCATGATCAGAACCTAATCAAACTCACCTTGAAGTGTATCCTTCCTAATAAAAAAAAAAAGGAAAGCGGTTGGCGTGATATTGAGGTGATTCGTTCATTTCTCGAGTACTTAATTAAGATTTTTATGTAATTTTACATGCTTTATTTATATTATAAGAAATGGACCACTTTTATATGGAACAACACGGGAAGCACTAGCTTTCAAATAAAATAGAATCATCAAAACCGGTTGATCTAGTCATAAGTTTAGTCGAATTGGTAACCTCCTCCTTCTTTTACAGATTTCGGTTAAAAAAATTGCGTCATAGGGGAAACTTAGTGCTAAGACATTGGGTTTCGACATACCAAATTTCGAGACGCATGTTGAGTGACGGAGTGACATGTTATTGCCGAATCGAGGAATTGTTGCGAGTAGAAATCGAACCCACAACTGTCGCAGGTCAGACGCTGTGCCGCTGTGACAGAATCGGTGGAAAGATTATATATTACTTATTTAGAATACTTATTTAATACTTATTTAGAAAACGTATAAAATTTGTTGAACGTAGCGGGACTCGAACCCGCGCCTCCTGGAAACCGACCAGGCGCTCTGACCACTAAGCCATACGTTCTCATCAAGCTACGGTGAAATTTTTATACGCTTGTTTATGTTGTTAGTATCTCTGTAGGGAGATTTTTACAAATTTACGCTACCCAAAGATAATTACTAAGAATTATCGTTTGGCAAGAGAGAATACTATTTTTTAAATATTTTTAGACATTTTTAGTTTATATATTATTTTAATTTTAACGTTTTGAGGCCAGTCGTGGCGCAGTGGCACAAAGTGTGACTGTAAAACCGACTGGTTGTGGGTTCGATCCCCACTCGAGGAGATGAAATATTTACTTAAATTTATATTTCCATTTCTTCGCTCTGGTG
>DWLH01002991.1:0-10071 GCA_018249795.1 Heliconius telesiphe telesiphe | reverse complement strand
TTCACAAATTTTGGGAAAATTCCTAGAACAGATTACATTCGTTTTACAACATTAACGACGTTAAACTTAAATGAACTCGTATACCGTGATTCTGATTATATGACTCAAATAAAACGGGGATCAACCGAGGGCTTGATACAATAATTAAACTTCCGCTGTTTTACTTTTATGGTTACGTAATTTTTTCATTCTTTATTTCCGATTCAATTATCCAATTTGTAAGCATGAGACATAATGTTATTTATGTAACTGAAATTATGTAGTAAGCACGTAATTTGTAGAAATATTGAATTTTTGGAGAGTTGAATTATTGATACTATTAAATATTTTTTATTTATGTCTCAGATTAAATATCAACGTGCTTGCTTCTTTACCAGACGCAACAAGCAATGCCTCCGGAATTTGGTGGAAAGTGAGAAAAGCAAGTATTTTAACGGGAAGTACTTCCATTTCCCACTTTCCACAGTAGCGCAGCGATTAATAAATAAGATTGTTGTGGACTCTATTCCTGTCTAGAGAGAAAGACAAGAATAAACCTCGCTCTAGTAATAAAACAAAGCAAAGCTTGAGTTCTGTTAGTCAACATGTAAAGTACCTGGGGAACGGAGTGTCTTAACACTAGGTTTTCAAGGTCCCTCTGCCTACCATATTAAAAATAATATATTTTAATATAAACTTTCATGATTTGAACCCACTGTTATCCTGTATTCAAGCAGGCAGTCGTTAGTTAATCCCACCTTATAGTGCAAAGACAAATTAACTCTTATAAGAAATATAGTGCCTTTGTACGCTTAATATTCTCGTCTTGTTTATTTCCTGCGGCAAGAAGGCAGTAGGCCAAACTTACCTGGAAACAACAAATTCCCTAAGCCGATTTACATTGGTTATTCAAGTGAGACGTCGACACTTCAAGTTAGAGTAAGCTTTGGTAGACTGGAGGTCTCCAGTAAATGAAATTATGAAATAATATCATGTTTATACAATGTCTTTATATTTCTTTATTATAATTATTTAAAAATAAACTTTTGTTTAAGCTATGAAAGTTATGTCATTGTTTCATAATGATCTTAAAAATATTGCATCATCATTTCAATAATAATTTATTAAAAATCGTTTTATTTAGAGCTCCCAGCTCAGAATTGATCAGGAGAAAGAAACTTAACAAGGCATTGTGCCCTTAGAGGTAAATTTCAAAAGTATATTTTGAAAAACAGAACCCAGGACTCGTCATTTGTAAAATTAATGTTTTCAAGAATACTGAATCAATGATATACCTACTTTTATTTAATTAAAAACATCTTGAATTATATCCCTTGATCTTGGCCTCAATTCTTTTGTTGGTGTGGTTGGTATTATTTAATATTGAACTTTGGCTTCAATCTCTGAAATTAATAAAAAATCTCGGTAGCCTATCCTTAGCCTTTTGATTTCAGGCTTTAATAAATGTGGTAAGTTTTTGTATGTAACTTAACAATTTTGTTTACAATGAGATGTGAAGGGGTCAAAGTATCTCGCAAAGTTTCGTGTAATGTAAACACAGCGCGTTCCATTTTGAAGATTTTGTGACTTGGCTTTTGTTGCGCGTGTCAAAACTATGTTAATGTAATTTCAAAAAACTTAAAAATAATAAAAGAAATTATATATATATATATATATATATTTTATTATTTTTTTATTACCTTTAACAATATCGATTGATCTAGATTCTAGAATAATATCATAAAAGCATACGCTATACACAATTATATACATATGTATAATATAATATGTGCTCGAGTCGTAAAGATGACCGCACACTTTACGACACATTAAAATTAACTTCCAACAGGGATTCGTACTCAGTCCCTCGCGGAAAGCGTCATATAAATGAGTTATTATATTTTTATATATACCATTAAAACCTAAATGGATTTAGCTTTGTATTATATTTTATATAAATATTTATGTATGTACATGTGTTATCGACGGTGCATTTTTGTGTCAGTATAATACGGTTTAATTTTTTTATCGTTATTTTCTTAGTTTTGGGATTTTAACTTCACTCTCTATATCGCATATAATAAGATGAGAATGAGAGATGAGAATCCATTCACCACGCATTGTCCAATTTTTGAGATATTATTTATTGAGTAGTGGAGCTCAACACCGCGCTTTGTCATGCTATCAGTGCGAGGAAAAGAAAATATTAAGTAATTATTTGGTTTCTAGTGGGAATGGAACACACAACCGTGACGTTTATATAACATAACCCCTACCCCTTCCTCTCCAATAGCTTTTAAAACTACATTAAATTATAGAGCTATATTACTGCGTATGCGAAATCGTATTAATCAGATTCGACTAAATATATAAATAAATCAAATAAACCACATGTTTTTGACCTTACAAGTATTTTTGGGTAAACAAACTCTAAGCATCATTGACTTGGTAATAAGCCTGCCTTTCTTTACTTTTCCAAGATTGCGAACTCCAATTTTCCACTTCGGTCGCTATCAGATAAGGGAAAAAATAATAACACTCTTAAATAAGCGAGTGATAAAATGGCAGTTTCAATAACTAACAAATTAAAATTTAACATTAAACATGTTTTGTTTTGTTTTTCTAGCTTCACGCTGCATCCTCCATACAGAGTAGGACCCGTATATAAGAAAATTATAGAGACATTTCGAAAGTGAGGACTTTTAGCTAAATTACAAGACATTGCATATTGAGTGATGGAAGGAACTCAACGTCCCGTTTTGTCTCGTTACCAGAGAGAGGAAAACGAAAATAATTAATTACTTCAATTAGGAATCCAACCCACAATACATTCGGTCTGGGACAAATGTACAACAAATGAGGGAAACTAAAATAGTATTTATATATTGTTTTCAGAATGCTACAGTTTAAAGCTAGTGGTAGCTGTTGAAAGCTGTACTTCACACAAACTACTACTACTGTACTACTACATCACATAAACAGTTATTTTAATAGAAACCTTTGAATAGTTTTGATTTGTGAGCAGTCACTCAATGTCAACATATTATTGGCATTCCGCCCCGCGCACACCATGCTTAGACGGTACAAAAAATATTGCAAGAATATTAAAAAATATATATGAAAGATCATATATTCATTTATTTATTTATTTTATTTATATATTCATTGAGGCCAGTCGTGGCGCAGCGGCACAAAGTGTGACTGTAGAACCCACCGGTTGTGGGTTCGATCCCCACTCGAGGAGATGAAATATTTAATATTTTGGTAAGGAGGCAAAGCGCGGGTGAGTTTCGCCACTCAACATGCCATGCCTCCAGAATTCGGCGGAAAGTGGAGAAGTCTCCTTATGGGAACGGTTTCTTAATAATAAGTTCCCAGGTTCCATCTAACCTGCTATGTCTAAAATAAAAAAATACTTTCTTATAATAATGTCGTACTTTATTAACCCTGCAATTGCAGGTTTGGTAGCACGCGTGTAAATTAAAATTATTGGTAAAATATATTGATGTTAATGTTTAGGTTATCTTTGGGAACTGCGCACGTCTCGACGAGCTTCAAATTAAGTCATTTATATTCGATGTTAGTGATATAGTGATCACGATTCTGGCTCTTGATGCGACGTCGTAACTCAATACTAAATCACCTTCAATCATGTGTAAGCACAATTTTAGAATTTTCTATATAATTATTGAAATAGAATAGTAATTCAATATTTTTTTTACTTCACGCTGTATCCCGCATATAGCAGGATAGGCAAAGGAACCTTGTTTTAAGACATCCTGTTTAACACTCGCCGCACAATTTCAGATACTGATTGTGCATTGAGTTGCGGAGCGTAACGCCGTGCTTTATCTTGCCCAGAGCGAGCACATAATAAATTAAATAATTATCTCCCCAAAATGGGAATCAAACGCACAACCGTCGTGTTTACAATCAGACGCTATGCTGCGCTGACGCTGCGTTTTGACGGCATCTATTTCTTTTTTATTATCTATTTCGTTTCAAAATTATATTTTTTATTTATGACTAGCGGCCCGCCCGCGGCTTCGCCCGCCTAAACTACATTATTATTGATCTAATAAACAGAATTGACTAACAATGACTTCTAATATTATTTTTATTACTTTAATCTGTAATCTTTTAATATTGTTTTTTTACTACATTATCGTAATTTCTATAACAGTTTTTGACTGTTTTGAATTAAAAAATACGACCAATATTGATACTTGATATGTATAAGTTAATATATTATACTTTAAGCATTTATACATAAAGCTAATTATTTATTATATATTTTAGTAACATGACATTATTTTTACCTATGTTATCGCCGTTATCATTAAAACTCTGTTAAATGTGCTGACGTCAGTGAATAATTTAATTTACTCCATCAGAAACAGCCTTAAATGTTAAGTTATTAATTTGGTTAGGGATTCATAATATTCCTTGTAAAATAACTGTAATGATTGTATATTAATTCCTGTACAGTTTTTAAATTAGTTACATATATTTTTAACAATTTTAGCCTGGTCGGTTTCCAGGAGGCGCGGGTTCGAGTCCCGCTACGTTAAAAATTTTATACGTTTTCTAAATAAGTATTTTTCTTTCCTAAGTGTGGATTAACACTTTAAAATTGTTAAAAATATTTAATAAATAGCATTCTCTCTTGCCAGACGATGATTCTGAGTAATTATCTTTGGGTAGCAGAAATTTGTAAAAATCTCCCTACAGAGATGCTAACAACATATATAAGTGGTAACACGCGTATAAAGATTTCGACGTAGCTTGATGAGAACGGATGGCTTAGTGATCAGAGCGCCTGGTCGGTTTCCAGGAGGCGCGGGTTCGAGCCCCGCTACGTTCAATTTTTTATACGTTTTCTAAATAAGTGTAGTTACATATATTATTAGCTAAATGTACAATTGGTAAATATGTGGTTAGTACACATAGAAAGAATGTTTTAGGCATTTTTATATATATTTATTTCAAACGAACGAATCGATGAATCTATGTATTTACTTAATATGTCTTTGAAGATCAAGTCGTTCTTTACCTCTGTATTGAATCAATTACGACTAAAACTTAAATGTTATGATTTACTTTATTGTATGTACTATGAAAAATAGTTGTTTAAAAATGTATATCAACAGTCATATAATCAATACGTTTCGATGTCATTCTTTAGCCCAGAATCTTACTACAGCGATTCAGAAAATGATGCTCTTTATGCACAGCGCCATCTATTGGGCTTATAGTTAAACTGTAACTGTTTGGATAGTTAAAAAATGCCGGTTTAATGTAAAATTTCATTTAATATAATATTAATCGAAAACGATGTTTTACTTAATACACAATATACAGTTACAAATACGAATTTATCACAAACAATTATACATTTATTATAAGTAAAAGTAAAGATATAGATTGCTATATAACTTTTGCAGGCAAACTAATGTCTTGAATTCATTCAAATGACAAATGTTTTTTTAATAAATTGATTTTGATGAAATAAACTTTAAATGTTATGCTGAGTCAAAACAAAGCAATTGGTGAAAGTTTTATGTAAATCGGTTCAGCACTTTCGCAGGTTAGCGTGATCATACGTACAGACAGAGAGATAAGACATAAAAAAAATATTTTTGATTTCTATTATTCTTTTTGTGCCCCTTTCTCCATTTCAGTCAAAATTGCTAAATGTAAATACAAAATATTTTTACTGTTTTATTATAAAAAGAGATGATTGTATTTCAAGAGATTTATTATGTAAATAGTAGATTTTAAGAATTGTACACTTTTTTTTTTAACAAAAAATCAGCTTCCCGCTGTATCCCGCATACAGCAGGGTAGGCAGAGGGAACCTAGTGTAAGACATTCCGTTCCCCACTTTCTGCCGCATTCTGGAGGCATTGCGTGTTAAGTGGCAGAACTCAACGCCGCGCTTTGCCTCGACACCAGAGCGAAGAAATGGAAATATACATTTAAGTAAATATTTCATCTCCTCGAGTGAGGATCGAACCGTAAACATTTAGAAAAGTTTCAAGTATATGACATTTGTTGAATTATACAATTGTAATATCTATTTCTTACAGAGTTCAATATAAAAACGTATTATATTTAAATAAAAGCACATAAAGGAAGTATAAAAAACTAAAATCTACGTTTCTTTAGACCACAGGTTCCCAACCAGTGGTCCGCAAACGATTTTAATTTTATGACTGGGGAAGGTGAGGCGAAGTTTCTGTTTGATTAATTAACTGTAATAATAGTTAATTTTTATTATATCTACATGCATAGTGGTCCCTGCTACTAAGAATAATATAAAAGTGGTCCTTGATCAAGAAAAGGTTGGGAACCCCTGCTTTAGACCAACAACAACATGCAAGTATCTAACAATTAAAACTACTTCAGTAGGTAGTTAGGTACTATAATTATACACATCTTATTAAGCCACACTCCATAGCACGTGATATTCTAAAACTATCCAGACGCAGAACGTTACTTGGCTGATAATAGCTTGGGAGCACCCAAAATTGGACCAACTTACGTTATTGAAGCTGCAATTGGGTAAATATCTTTGTAAATTATATTCCTAATTATACATACATATGTAAATGTTATTCTTTATTAAGATAGAGCGCTATCTCGAATATAGTAAGGGCAGACAGAGTTGAGTGGTGGAACTCAACGCCGCACTTTGTCTTGTTATTAGAAGAGAGGCAATAATTAATTTCCCCGAGTGACAATTTAGTTTTAAAAATTGCCGTAATATTTTCTTCATTTTACATTTTTACAGATTTTTTGTGTGTACAATTTTTTTTATGTATTTAAGCGATTTTTTATTATTAGTAAGGGTTTGAGTCAGATTATATCTAAGATGGGCAAAAACCACCTGGCCCCCAATCCTACGCTCAAAGCGTTAGGCAAATTTATAATGGTAGACACGGAGAACAAAATAATCTTCCACTCTCTTCATCTCTTCTACTAAACATGTATAATGTGAGAGATACGAGGGGACCAACATAATATGTATTCGCAAAACTTAATTAACTCTAATGTTCGAAGCTCACTTAAAGCTTTGGGAGGACGTGCCGAGTACGCAATAATAGGTCCTCCAAATTACATTTACGATTATTCCGTGTAAAATTATCAGGTAAATGTACTTAATAAAGTAATAAATAATGATTTATATATTTTTAGGTCCACGCAGTATCCTGCACATAGCAAGGGAGGTAGAGGGAACCTGCGAACCTAACATTAATATACTCCGTTCCCATTAAGACATTTCCGTTAACCACGTTAATAAATGTATCTAGCTGAAATAGTTTGGTTTAGCTTAGCTTATTTAATAGATACGTTTTAAAGTGCGCAATATGGCCTTTCGAAAGTAAAAAAAATATATAGATATTTTCTTTAATTAAAAAAAAAAAGAAACAGTTTAAACAGTTATTAAATACACACAAAACAATGTTCAGGCCCTCCACGAGGTGGACCAATGAACTGGTCAAGACTGCGTGCAGCCGCTGGATGTGGGCAGCGCAGGATCGATAATCTTGAAGAGCTGTGGGGGAGACCTAAGTCCTATAGTGGGCGTCAAATAATGACCATGATGATGATGATGAAATAAAATTGTTTTATAAAATTAATTTTATGAGAGGCTGTTGCAGCACGATGGTACAACGTCGACTGTAAGTACGACGGTCACGGGTTCGATTTTCATTTGGGCGAATAAATTATTTTCATTTCCTTGTAATAAGACAAAGAGCGTAGTATTGCGCCATTTGCCGCCGCAATGTCCCCAAAATTTGACGGTGTGTTGTTAACATATTAGGTCCTCTGCCTACCCTGCTAAATGTGGGATACAGCGTGAAATAAAAAAATAAACGATTCTAACATTTTTTTATATAGAATACACTGATGTATAAAGCAGGTTACAATGCAGTACAGTAAAGTACAGTGAAGTAAAAGTAAATGTAGTCGAACGACGACGACGACGACTGTTTATGTGTACCAAAACGGATACTGCTCTTGTGGGCGTTGGACACGCGACTATTCACTTTATACCAAATTGTAATATAAGAGGTTAATGTATTTAAAATATATAATTGTTACCTGCTCATATACTTTTTATACGTTTCCCGCTTTATACCGCATAAAATTTTGCATCTCAGTTAGGTGATCAAGTTCTCTTCTTTTTTACGATAAGCTTTCGCTTGATCTTGTCTACTTTCCTTTTCACCGGTCTTCGAACAAATTTTCGTGTTTGTCTGGTGGTGAATTAAGTCACGAAGAAGAAGAAGAAGTAATTTTGTCATAACGCAATAATTATATAGGAGTGCACATTATTAGGTGTATATGATTAAAATGATGATATCCCTAAATTTTGTATTAGACCTGTTTATAAAAATAATGTTGTTGGAACCGTTATGAAAGAAGCTATCGAAGAAATACATATCTATCTCGGGTACCGATGGAGCTGCTAAGTTTTTTAAATGTATTCTTACAATATTGGTTTTAAGAAATTTTGGGTTTTTTTAAATAAAAAACAAGCTTTTATGTATGTGTGTATGTATGCGATAAATAAACGTCTCTTATAATTTTTTTACTATCAACTCATAACTTGAGTAAAATAAATTAAATAAAATCAGCTTCACGCTGTATGCCGCCCCGCATACAGCAGGGTACGCAGAGAACCTAGTGTTAAGACACTCCGTTCCCTATTTTACAACAAATTCTGGAAGAAGTGCGTGTTGAGTGGCAGAAGTTCACGCCACGCTTTGTTTCGACATCAGAGCGAAGAAATGAAAATATACATTTAAATATTATTTCATTTCCTCGAGTGAGAATCGAATTCTCAACGAGGCGCCTTTATAGTCACACTTTTGTGCCCCTGCCAGCCCTCATGAGAGGCCAGTTGCCATAACTGACAGGCTATGGCAACTGGCCTCTCATAACGAGATCTTATAATTTATATGATTTAATTTTTTTCGCGAGATTTACTTGAATAGGTACTTTAATCTAGAGATAAGCTCGATAAAAGCAAGTTTCAAAAAAATATATGTATATATATTATAATATTTTTTAGTTTTCCTCTACCTCAAAATCCAAAAATAACTTATTTTGCTTAAAGTTATTATAACCTACTCTTTTAAAATTGCATTTTTCGTTTAATTATGAAAGTGCATTTCAGAGGAACATGATAAAACAGTATATCTTGTACATCTCCCGTGTTCGTTGCAAGAAGCAAATTACGGCACTTTTTAAATCTTTTTACCTCTTTATTAATCTGCTGTATATATAGTAGAGAAAGCTCCTGGGAACTATATGCTAGAAATTAGGTTATATTTATTTGAAATTTAACACTATTAATATCCGTTCATATGGACGGATGATGTAATTTTATTTGTTTGGTAATAGGATGTATATTCATTGGTTTTTTTTAATGAAAGAAGAAGTGTATACAAAGAAAAAGTTGTCAAGGATGCAATAATATACATTTAGGATGTCTGATTAAAAACCTATAATTTTTATCATTTATCAATTAGGTTTGAGGCTAGTTGTGGCTCAGGGGCACAAGCGTACAATTGTTATCACGACAGGTTGTGGGTTTGATTCCCACTCGAGGAAATTAATTATTTAATATTTTCATTTCTTTGCTCTGGTAACATTGAAAACCGCGGAATACAGTGTGAAGTAAAAAAAAAACATTTAGTTATTTCATCATCTGAAACTTGGCAGTCGGCAACATAGGGGTGGTCAAGTGTTGAAACTGTTGAGACTTTGCCTGCCTCTTCTGCGCCGGTCGCGGTGGTAGTGTAATGGCTGTATGTCCATTCGACATTAAAAAATATTTGTAATAGTATAGTTGAATAAACCATATTTTGAATTTGGATTTAGTAAATTAGTTAATTTATTCATCTTTCTACTCTTAAAAAAATTAAAGATGTTTAAGCCCAACATTAATCCATATATATTTTTCATTAAAAAGCTGATATGCTTATACCTCTTAATGCATATTTTTTTAAGTAATATACTAGTATAATTCTCACGAGGAAGGCCAAATTTTAATAGTATTTAGAGTGTTTTTGTCATCAC
>DWLH01002990.1:0-10073 GCA_018249795.1 Heliconius telesiphe telesiphe | reverse complement strand
ACGCTGTGCCTCACCGCCACGAGGGCCTCACAAGGCCTTCATAGTTTTCTAAACTAATCTAAAATGCACTTAAAAACCGCAAATATAGCTAGCTAGCTGGGGTGCCATTAATACGTAAAATCTGTAGCTGCTCTGGAATTAATACACAAAAACAAAATGAAATCAAAAAAGATATCAAAGATACAGGTACAGTGGAGGAGAGTGTTAATAACTGATCTATACTTATAATAAATTTGTAGAAAAGCCGTTTCTGTACATTGAAAATATAAAAAAAACAGGGTGTTAAAAGACAACTAACAGAATCCATTTCCAGCATTTTTGGAATTTTTGTCTGTTTGTCTGTTTATGTGAATACGTATAACGTAAAAAGTACACAACAAATTTAAGCAACTTTTATACATAAAAATTACAAGTAAATCAGAGTAAGTTTTAGTTTTTATTTCATTGTAATCGCTTCACTCTATCAAAAGATATAAGTATTTAACGTTTTCAAGAAGTTTATATTTGAGATAGTAGAAATAGATACAAGTAACGCTATCTATTGACAACAAATAGTAAGTACTTACGAATCTTAATAACGCATAAAACATTCTGTGGAGTTAAACACTAATTACGACGGGAGGAATATTAATCATTTTAATACTTTAGCACAAGATCGTTTTCGGTTAATATAATTTTATGTTAGGTGAAATTTTACATAAAAACACCATTTTTTAACTATCCGAACAGTTACAGCTAAACTTTAAGTCTTAAATAGATGGCGCTGTGCATAAAAGAGTTTATATTTTTTTAGTTTGGAAAGATTACCGCTACACTCTATCAAAAAAAATGTACTTAAAGTTTTTAAAATATTTAGTTTTTAAGATATTTAAAAAAATAGAAACAGATACGCAACGATATCTATTGACTACATATGATAATGAATGTTGATAACGCATAAATCATATTGTTGAGTTATTATTTGTTAAACGTTAATTACGTCGTGTAAGTGTAATCTATACTTATAATAAATTTAACATAAACATAGTAGTATTCTTTTAACAATGTTCGAATGGTTACAATTCAATTGTACGTCCAATAGATGGCGCTGTGCATAAGACGTCGTTTTCTGAATCGCGCTGGTAAGAATCTGGGCAGAAGAATGACTTTAGAAACGTCTTATTTATTTAGCTGTTGATAAATTTATGTATTTTTAAAGTACAATTGTTTATAGTACTAACTACAAAGTAAACTAAATTGAATTGTTGGTGAAGATTACATTCGTAACAGTTTAGCTTAATTCGTAATTATTTCAACACAGTGATAAAGAATGACTTAAAATTCAGAGAAATATCGAGTAACTCTATATTTTTACTTGTTATTTCTTTTAATAGGTTATTCAGCCCGTTCATTCGTTTATGTTATTAATATTTTTTTTAGGAAACGTATAAAAAAAATAACTTTTGGAAGCAACCTCAAAAAAATTGTCTCAAGAAAAAAATGCTCTGACACTGTTTATAAAAATATTCCGCAGTATTATTTCATAACTTACAAGCGACACGTACCGACATTGCACTATTGCACCTGTGCATATATGTATATGCCAAGGGTATTTTAGGGTACATATCTCAAAATCCTTATAAGATAACTTTGTCTGTCTGTCCGTCTGTCACGACTATTTTGTACAAGATCGCTTAAAGGTTAGATACCTCAATGTTCAAGTCTATATTCCCTAAGAGCACAAAAAAAAATATCTTCTAAATCATCACAATCGATGATTTAGAAATGTCGATGAAACATGAGGGTTTATGCTTCGTTATTTGTCGTATTTTCTATCAAAACTATAGGTAACTTCTCGTTGATATACAATTACGAAATTTGTTAAGAAGTTAAAACTTCAAAATTTGACAATTTATTGTATTTGTGTCATAGAAAAAAACCATTAGGTACAAATTTTAATCTGTACTTAATTTGATACAAAATGACAACTTTAATAAGTTATTCTTTTGGTGTATCTCCATTCATGAAACTGGTACGAAACTCTCGGGTCATGAGTACGACTGGAACTTGACCGAAAATGTTGATTATTTTATACATTATATAAAAATGCCTAAAAATGTGCTTTCTATGTATATTCTGTATACCAATTATATATTTAACTAATAATATATGTTACAAATTTTAAAACTGTACAGGAGCTAATATTAGTTATTTTACAAAGAATATCGTGAATACTTTATCCAAATATCGTAAATATTCTATCCAAATCAATTAATTAATAATTAAGAATGTTTGTAATATCTCTATTTCTTAAATTAATAATCATGAAATTCAAGCGGGCAAAGCCGCGGGCAGGCCGCTAGTATTAAATAATTATTAAAAATAAAAATCCCGACTGTATAAAAATAAAGAGAAAAAACAAGCCGTTCATTAGGAATTAGGAGGATAGTCCGGACCCATTTATATGGGTTTTATATACGGGGCTCCTTGTGTAGATTTAATTGATTGAAGAATTATAGCTCCCGAATATTAATCCTAATAAACTAAATCAGCTTCACGCTGTATACCGCACACAGCAGGGCAGGCAGAGGGAACCTAGTGTTAAGACACTCCATTCCCAACTTTCTGCCGAATTCTGGAGGCATTGCGTGTTGAGTGGCACAACTCAAATTTTCGGTTATTAATATTTTTTTATTACAATTACGGTAATGATAATCATTTTATATCTTTTTGATATTCACAAGGATGAAAGACCCATGCAGTATTCGATTTATTTTTTTCAGCCGCCATGTTTAATTTTATTTATCGTCACTTATCTAAGAATACTTACTTTAAGACCAACATTCACACTTTAAGACAAACAGACACGCACATCTATGCCTAACTGCGTCACACGAAATACAAATATGGATAAAAATCGTGAAATGAAAAAAAAATCCTACGTCAAAACTGTTGAGATATCTTGATTAATATATTTAGGTATGGGTTTAAAATATTTTACCCTATATGCTGTTCCCGTAAAAGGAGCGCTAACACTTCCACCTTGTATATAGTTAGGCGTAGTTGTGTTCCACATTGATCTCGAATTCGGACGAAAAGTAAGTTGGTATTTATATATAAAAGTAAGTAAGTCGATGTATGGACATACAAAAATTGTGCGCCCATTATCAAAAAGAGGAACGGGTTTAAATCCCGCCATATTCGTTCTTTCATCTTTTTAAATATGAAATTTCATTTTTTTTCATTTTCAATTGAAATTTATCTTACGAACAATACTATCAGAAATTTTATAGGTAAGTACTTATTTTTATTATGTTTACATTTAAAATTTACTAACAAAGTAGAGAATTAAATTGATTTCCTTTTCGCTTACACGCTTTATCTCATATTTATATACGGTCCCATGGTATGCAAAGAAAATCTAGTGCCAGGACACTCTATACTCCAAAAATGATGTTTAGAGAAATTTAAGTGACCAAATGCACGTCAGAGAGGAAAAATGAAAATCAATTCCCCTGAATGGGGATCGAACCCGCAACCATCATATTTACTGCCCGGCAATGTCCCACTGAGCGATAATGGCTCAGATTAAATAGATTTTTTTAATGTTTAATTGAGGTTAAGTTATTTGCAATATAATATCCTTAGTTTCCTCACTTTTATATATATTGGAAGTAATCAATCATTGTAAAAAAAATGTCGCAATCTCAATACAATTGAGTCTTATGTGAAAGGACGCTATAGTTATGAGTTCGATTCCTGCTTTGGGAAATGTCTATACAAAATACGCCGCCGTAATTAGCATAATGCAAAAAAATAAATTGTTAATAAAGTAAATACACTTTATCGCATACTAGCCTTGCGCTATATAAAAACGTCAGGTATTAAGAAAACCTGTTCTACACATATAACATGCATGTACGTAATTACAATTTGGCCGTAAATGTCGAATATAGCATACGAGTATATAAACTGAACTTATCGCTATGACGTAATTTATAGGTCCTTGAAACGACTAACGAAATATATATACGTTTTAATCAGCTTCACGCTGTATCCCGCTTATACATCTCATTACTCAAGCAATTAAAAAAATTAAGAGACATTGAGTGTTGAGTGGCGGAACTCTACGCCACACTTTGTCTACCAGAACGGGGATATGAAAGTAATTAAAATAAAATCATTCCTTTGAGTTTCGAGTTCGAATCGAACCCACAATCATCGTGTTTACCGTCAGGCACTGCCCTGTTATGCCATGTCGGAATATGAAAGTAATTTAAATATAATCGTTCCTTTGAGTTTGAGTTCAAATCGAACCCACGCACATCGTGTTTAGGATCAGGCACTGCCCTGTTGTACCATGATATTGTGATTGTGTTTATACATATTTATATTGAAATGACATATAGGTACTTTACATGAAAAGAACTATTTTGTAGGTTCATAAAAAAAAGGCATTTTGTACAGTAGGCACAATGTTCTCCATTTAAAAGTTAACGTAATTTTTTATATAATACAAGCTTTAAAGGTATAGCAATAAGGTAGGAAGCAGTGTTAAACTACGTTCCTAAATTACCACCTGTTTTAAAAACATAGTGTTTTATAATTGCGGAACCTAACGCTGAATTTAACATAACAATTTTAAACAATTATTACAATATTTTTATTTATTTTTTATTTTACACAATTTAAACAAAAATATGCACAAAAGGCGGGCTTTTTTATGGAAAAAGACAAGGCAAACGAGCGTACGGGTCACCTGATGGTAAGTGATAACCGCCGCCCACGACCCTGTGCAACACCAGAGGCTAGAGGCTACAGGCTACAGGTGCGTTGCTTAACGGTAAAAAGCAATTTCTACCAGCCAGCCTCAGCTGAACCCTCAACTCAAACTTAAAAAAAACACAAAACCACTAAAAACATAATGTCTAAACACTCACCAACAGAACTTTCCGTCTCGGCGGGTTACATTTCGGGGTAGTGTGTCTCAACGCCACTGAACCGGTGTAGGGGTCCACAAGCGCCTGATATTGAGATCTGTCCTCTTGTGTCGACGAGGATATAACGTCTGGGGAGTCGAGGTCCTGGAGAGAAATATGGATTTCAAGACGCTTTTATGCTGCGAAACTTAACACCAAATTTTATTTAAATATAACGACGAAATTAAGTAAGTTAAAGCTGTGGCATTGTGGCAAATCCATATTGGAATTTCTTTAAATCATTTGAAGCATTTTGACATTTTTTGCATTACGCTGTATCCTTCACATACCAGAGTACGCAGGAGGAACCTTACAATCTAGTGTTAGGACACTCCGTTTCGAATCAATTCTGAAGCATTGCGTGTTGGTAGAAATCAATGCCGCATTTTGCGTCGTTATCAGAGTGAGAAAATGAAAATATTAAATATTCCATTTCCCCGAGTGGGAATCGAACTACAACCGTAAATAGAAAAAATATTCGTAAATAAAACTATTCGAAACAGATTTCTTGGATAAAATATGGTAATGTAAATACAGTCCCACAACTAAACTTACAAAAATAATTGCCCTTTAAAAAATATATATTCTTAAATTATACACAATATTAAAATTATAGAAATACATTTAATAATGATGTTTGTCAACTTACGTTATGCATACCGATGCTACTCGACATTTCGATGGGCAGATCAAAATTGGGCATAGCGCGGAGATGTGATGGCGATTCACACCATTCCGCCACCTATGGCATTTTTTTTAAAATTATAACTTATAATCTTCTTAGCTGCACACAGGTATCCCTCATATGGCAGAGGAAACCTACCACGCAATTCACCATTTTCGAGACATTGCGTGTTGAATGGCAAAACTCAACACCGTGGTTTGGTCTCGTTGTTAAGTCAAAATTAAAATTATTCATTTCCCTGAGTCGAATCGAGCCCATAACCGTCGCGTTACTACCCTACCGCTAAGCTGTGCTGATGCGCTACGAGGATCTCTGAGATTAACTTTAAAAGACATTGCATACTAAGTGAAGGAATTTAAGGCCGCGATTTATCTTAGTAGGCCGGGGAAAAGAAAATATTTCTAAATATATTAGTCAATATCATTTATAAAATATACTAATCAATATTAGGAACCTAACACTTAATTTTGACAAACCAGACCGGAAAAGCAGTTTTTTATAAAAATAAATAGACCCCCAAAAGCAATTTGAACCGGAAACTATCACGTCGCGACTATAATTAACTTTTAGTAATCAATTCTTGCTTCCTACATTATATAATTTGCACTCCCATATCACAACTAATAGAGTCAACGTTGCATAACCAAAATCAATTATTATTATGTAAAAACAAAAAAAATCAATACAATATTTCAAAATTTAGTTATTATATTTATTATGGAGGAAAGTTGCGCGACCGGTAGAACCCAACGCCGGACTTCAGATCGAAGAAATGGAAATAATTTAAAATCTTAATAAATTAAAATATAATTAGTTAATTCCATTCCCACTTGGGAGAATCAATTATTTCCATTTCCTCACTTTAGTTACAAGACAAAGCGCGGCGTTAAGTTCCGCCACCCCCCACGCAATGTCTCGAAAATAGGGGATATTTCCCTTTCGCCTACCCTACTAGGTAAGGCGGGATACAACGTGAAGTCAAATAATTGTTCTCCGAAGTGGGGATTGAACCCACAACAATCGCGTGTACAGTCTAACTTACTTTCTAACTGCGCCACGAGCGTGTCAATATGAAATGTAATTAAATAGAAAGTGCAAATTATTACTTTCTATTACAACATTCAATAAATAATACTAAAGACTAACATAAAATCGTATTTTGTTTAGTCCGAGATGGTTTAAGCCCCATAGTTAGAAACCGTTGTGGCGCAGGGGCGTGAGACTGCAAACGCGACGGTTGTGGGTTCGAGTCCCATTTGGGGGAATGAAATATTTAATATTTTTATGATTCAATGCCTCAAGAATACAGCGGAAAGTGATGTATCTTAGCACTACGTTGCTTGGTTCCTCAGGCTACTCTGCTATGTGCAGAATATGGCGTGAAACTAAAAAAGATGGTTTAATATTCCGCTATGGTAAGTCAACGCGCGGGGTTGAGCTCCGTTACACACACGAAATATCTTGAATTCGTATGGAAAGCGAGGAATAATGTTTTAACTCTAGACCTTCACTATCAAAGTGAAAAAAGAAATATTTTTAACAAAAAGGTGTTTTCGACAATGGTCGTACACGCACATTAGACATGTTTTTAACACATTAAATGTGTGATAGAGATATCATTCTCTCCCTCTCACACGTTGTGAATGTTATAAAATACACGACCTCTTATTATGTTTTTGTTTAAATGGTTTTATTAAAAAAACCGGTCAAGTGCGAGTCGTACTCACGCACGAAGGGTTCCGTACCATGCATAAAAACGACACAATTGTTGTATGAGAGCCACTTTAAATATTTGTTTTACTTAGTTTCTTCAATATTTTTCGTTATTGCGGCAACAGAAATACATCATCATTAGTTATTAATATTATTAGACCTATCATGGTATAAAAAATATTCACGTCGCGTACACCTTTCTTTTTTATGTAGGACATTCCAATTTTGGGGGGAAATAGAAAATTTTATTCTATACAGTCAATTTGGGTAACTTTGATTCGTTCGGGTAACATTCACAGTGGGACCTCGAACAAGTGTCGATAATTTTTCCATATGAAACAACACTATTGACTATTGTTATTTAAAATGTTTATTTTAATTAATAAATATTAATTTTAAAAAAGAAAAGAAACTTAAGACTCAGCACAAGGAAAACACAAATATAACTGAAGATAATGTTACTTTAGCACCGTTACCATCAAACGTGCTAAATGAATTGCCGTCTTAAATTGAATAAAAAATATATGATGATGTTGTTTGTATCGACAATAGATACCAGTAAAATTAAAAATTAGTATAAAAGAGCCTGGGTTCTACATAATTGATGACAACTTTTGGGGATGGGGGGATATTTTTAAATATTTTTATACAAATACCAAACGCTCTAGACTGATTCTCCATTTTTTTATAATATAAGACAAAACTGCGGAATGATTGTTTTATTAGGTCAGTTACGTTCATTATTTAATAAAAACATCAACCAATGTTACCTATATTAATAAAAAGAATAATGATGACTAACTTTTTATAAATGGTTCTTTGTGTCTCAAAGTTCCACATATGATGTACCCCTATTTTTTTTTTTGATTACAAAATTCTAATTTTCTTGTCTACTGCAGTATTTTAAAGGTTTATATGAATGTCTATTGGTGAAAAGTAATATGAGAGCAAAAACACTTGCAATGTGCTTTAAATTTTAAGGCATAGTGTAAAATATCGCTGGTATCTGTCAAAGCTACCCAGATTAACTGTACATTACAGATTATTCAAGTTCAAGATCACAATTATATAATATCTAATCAATTATCTAATTTTTATCATTTTTACTTCGAAAAAATGGGAAAAGGTAAAACGATGACATTGCGTAAGGTAGCGGAATTTAATGACGCGCTTTGTCTGATTATAGTCAAAAACGATTTATATTTTAAGTTACCCCAGCTAGATTTAAATGTACAAGTATCACGCGCTATCATACATCTGCTTACTAATTGTGTACCATGAAGTCATCTAAACAAAATAAAAATGATGTAAATTAAAAATCAAAACAATAAAAAAAAATACTTACTCCAGTATGAAACTCTTCAACCTCAGGTATATCAATTCCAAGTGTTTTAGGCGTACTTTGACTAGATATTTTATTCTCACACTTTTTTATGGCACTATCGGGAAAACCTAAATAGTCTTTTTGAGGTGTAGAATTATCCGTCTTGGGAGTTTCTACGAAACGCGGAATAATTTTTCTTCTTTCTTTCTGTTCCACTCTGGCCACATCCGGTGTAAAATTCAAGGAATCGTTTAAAATCTGGCTCTCCGCCGTCACAAAATTGTCCCAAAAATATAAGTTATTTTTCGATGTATTTCTTAAGGGGGTGTATAATTCGTATCCGTTTGTAGTTCCCCTGTCATCCTCTATACTGGATAGACTTAAATCCTTATCCTCATCATTTCGGGTCACTTTTTTCGGGATAACATCAGGGAAGTTCTCGTCCGGACTGCCCAAACCCATCAATGGATGATTAGTCGTCAATGTCAACGTCGAACTTAACTTAGGCGGACTAATTCCCAAATTTCTGGGCCTCTTTTCCGAGGAATCTATCTTCAAATTAGACATTCTCGATATTAAACTGTCATTTAATTCTGATTTGATTGAATGTTTATTATCTAACTTTTCAGGTTCGGACAGTCTTAGGACATTAGGATTTTGGAGCCTCAGGACTTCTGTTTCTCTTTCTTCTGAATCGGACAATATGGAGTTGGGCGTGTCTTGAGTAGATCTAAGAGATTCGGATGCTGTGTCCATTTTTTCATCTGAAGACGGGGAACTGAGTAGGTCGTCCTCGCTTAGCCTTGACCTCTGGAGGCTACTGTAACAATTAAAATGTGTTTTTATATCCACCTGTTATGTACTGGTTGACTGTAAACGCAACGGTTGCA
The DNA here is from genome assembly GCA_018249795.1 of Heliconius telesiphe telesiphe. Classification (NCBI taxonomy): domain Eukaryota; kingdom Metazoa; phylum Arthropoda; class Insecta; order Lepidoptera; family Nymphalidae; genus Heliconius; species Heliconius telesiphe. The sequence goes on along the minus strand of DWLH01002990.1, from coordinate 503 downwards.
GCTTCCATTCTTATTTGATTAAATGAGTAATTTTTATTTCCTTGCTCTGGTAATAAGACAAAGAGCAGAATTAAGTTCCACCTACACAATGTCTTGAAAATTCGACGGAGAGTTGATACCCTCTAGCCTGCAATATGCGGGATACAGGTTACATAACTCAATTTCAAAATTGATCCCGATAGCTTAGCAACACTCTCGAGTTAAGCATTCCCTAAGCGAGAAAAGAAATCAAAGTAATCCACACAATTCTTAGTAGCGTGATGGAAAAATACTTAATTAATTAATGCTGATTAACGAGTTAATTAGTTAGTAATTATAACGTTAGCTTCGATTGCTACTAATTATTACGGATCAGTAAGTTCGACAATAGATTCCATTTATATATATATACATAGGTAAATACGTATATATATATATATATATATATATATATATATATATATATATATATATATATATATATATATATATATATATATATATATATATATATATTTTTTTAT
>DWLH01002989.1:0-10075 GCA_018249795.1 Heliconius telesiphe telesiphe | reverse complement strand
AATCACCAATTTTGGTAAAATTATTAATGTTTTTCTTAACATACATAACATTTTCAAAAATATATTGCGATGCAACTGTCAATATATTAATTTCTTTAAACTTTTGCCTTAAGGAGTCTTTAGGACCCAAGTTATAGATTGCACGAATAGCTCGCTTCTGCAGGACAAATATTGATTGAATACCGGCTGCATTACCCCAAAGTAATATCCCATAGGACATAATACTATGGAAGTAACTGAAGTAAACAAGTCGAGCCGTTTCTACGTCAGTTAATGATCAATTTTTTTTGACCGCGAAAGCTACAGAGCTAAGTCTATTCGCCAATCCATCAATATGGGGTCCCCACTATAATTTGGAGTCTATAATGATACCAAGAAATACCGTAGAATCGACAGGATCTACAGGTTCACCATTCAAGAGTACATCGGCTTTAACAACTTTTGTGTTAGGTGTTCTAAAAATAATACACTTAGTTTTTTTACTATTCAATAGTAAGTTATTAACACTGAACCAATGTACTACTTTCGAGAGAGCATTGTTTACATCGTCATATACGATTTGTCGTCTTTTTATTTTGAAAATCAATAAGGTGTCATCAGCAAACAATACTATCTCATGGGTCTTTTCAACCAGATACGGTAAATCATTAATATATATTAAAAAGAGAAAAGGACCAAGAATAGACCCTTGTGGGACCCCCATGCTGATTATAATATTATAAACCTATACATATATGTATATTTATATATTTTTTTAACAATTAGATGCATATTTTTGCTAATTAATTAAATTGAAATAAAAATATAAATAAAATGAAATGAACAAAATACAATAAAACTAGTTACTTCATTATTGTAGATATGATATACAATCTTCACTGATAACCGAGGTCCTTGCCTTGTGCGTGCAAGCGTATGCGAGTTTAATACCTAATTGTGACAGCTGCACGAAACAAACGAACGTATGGACGATACGCGTTATTAGTAGTATTAATCGTAGTTGCTATTGTATTTATATATGGCACAAGTGTGCAACTGTAAACGCGACGGTCGTGGGTTCGTTTTTCTCTCGAGGTATTGAAAATATTTAATATTTTTATTTTCCCGCTCTGGTAACAAGGCAAAGCGCGTCGTTAGGTTCCGCCACTCAATACGCAATGTCTCGAAAATTGAGCTGTGTGTAGAGAACTAGATGTCCTTAGACTACTTTAGTATTAGAGTTCACCCGCGCTAACTAATGAGGATGTTGAAGATCGTGCAAATTGGAATACGCTTCTCCAGTTAAAACGAGTCGGAAGTCACACCCTGGCAAATACCGGTATTGATGCCGGGTAGGAGCAAATATGTCATTTACACCGGTTACTAAGATAAAACAAATAATATATCGAAATTGGGCGTCAATTGGAGAATAAGAGATTTTAAAATGATATGCTCTCTTACTACTCTACAATATCCGAGAGAATCGTTTATTGTATTAAAGAATTCTATTTATAATTTATTCACGACACTTCTATATGCCCTTGGTGAATCGAATGCATTTGAATAATTATTAAAAAAAAAAAAAGCTTTACACAGCAGGGTAGGCAGAAGGAACCTAGTGTTAAGATAATCCGTTCCCAACTTTCCGCCGAATTCTGTAGGCATTGCGTGTTGAGTGGCGGAACTCAACGCCGCCCTCTGCCTCGACACCAGAGCGAAGAAACAGAAATATAAATTTAAATAAATATTTCACTTATGAATGAATGGCGGCGATGAGTTCCGCCACTCACACGCAATGGCTCGTAGGCGGTGGCGTGGGGCACAGAGTGTTTTAACGTGTCGATCTTGTTTCATACGAGATACTGGGTGAAGCTAAAAAAAATTTTGCAATATGTAGAGTTTGAAAGTAATAGGTACTCTTAGCTGTCTATAGTTTTGTTTAATATTGCACTGTGTGTTGTAATATTTCTAGATTTCGTATACATAAAAATATACGATTTGTGCCCCAAAAGTGTTATTTTGTGAATACAAAATAACACAAATTAGTGATATTAAAAATTTAACACCCAAAACCTGAGTGTTTCCTCAAAATTCATATTAAAGACAATACGTTTTGTAAAATAATAATTTAAATATGCAAACTGCGAAATATCAATACTGTCATTTACTAATTACATATGTAGGCATGTATGTATTACTACGTTGTAAATGGCGTTATTAATTATGTATCATCAAGTCCCACCATGTTAGTTTAAACGTAAAAATAATTAGAATAATATACATTCTTAGACTTTTTTATGGTTTTTAAACTGGTGACTTAACTTTATTAGGAGCAACAATAACGTATTTGCATTTTGACAAATATTTCAGACAAAACAATCAAAATTTATTCCATGTAGGTTTTCAATCGTTTTTTCTTATAACATTAATAGATAGGAAGCTTCGCCCCCAGCTCGCTTTGATTCCTGACAAACCGTTCGCTTCGCTTGCTAAAAAAAGTATAGGCGTGGTAGTAAAAAGTAAACTCTTTAAAAGCTGTATCATAGTGTTATTTACTATACCACACCGTCATACTCAATTATAAGAGTCAAATTTCTGACTCATACGATAACTTTAACATTATATTACGTAAAAATATAACTCGGAAATAATAATAAAATGTATAAAGAAATATATATAATTTTATCGCCTTTTAAATATGTTAAAATAATCAAAGCAATAATAAAAAATATTAAGAAATAGTTCACAACTATTCGTTAGCAAATAACATTTAATTGTATTTTTTTTTCTTATAGTTTTCCTTAAGAAAGGATAGGGAATATGAAACGGTTACCATTGATTCGATTTCCAAAGATCTTAATATATTACAACTCAAATGGAAATAACTATATATGATAGTTTCTTTATAAATGGACTATCCAACACAACAACTATTTTTTTTAATTCTGACCACTGGTTCCTGAGATTGTCGATCAACAAGACAAACTCTTTAGCTTTATTATATTAGTATAGAACATCTACATATATAACTCAACCAAACGCCCTGATCATTCATTATATATCTAAACAATATTTTTTTAATAGCATCATATTGTTGTCGTATATTTTAACTTGTTTCATAGTAAAAGAAATAACTATTAATTTTCCTTAAAGATGAAGTAGCTGGTTATGTAAAGTAATAAAACAATTAAATCAAGTTCTCACCAGTTTTCCTCTTTGTATAGAGACGTGTCAGCTATTACATGCTTCAAAAATATTTTTATAATATAAAATATATTAGTTTAACTCGGCGTTGAATTCCACCACTCAACACTCAATGCCTCGAAAAAATCGGCAGAAAGTGGGATCGGAGTGTCTTAACACTAATTTCCCTCTGCCTACCTTGGTGATTGCTGGATACAACGTGAAGCTGATTTTTTTAGTTTTCAGGCTTCATATGGCAGGATGGGCAGAAGTAGCACTTCATTCTTCGCTTTCCATTGATAATTGAGTAGTGTTCAACGCCGCGCCAGGTTTAATGGTGTTTTTAAATTAATATAAAATTCACTAAGCTGATAAAAAATATTTTAAAGGATATTACAATTTTTTCATGTTCAGACAAGTAAGGAAAAAACAAAGTTTCTGCCTACAAATAGATTCCTTTTGTCTACAAAGTGTTTTTTATACCTATAATTTATAGAACGAATGTAGTATATTCCTTATTTTGAAAATGTATAAAAATTTTAACGTATTTTATACAATTTTTTTATCATTTTGAAGAACTATTTATGTTACATATAATTTTAAATAAAATTCTTGAGGCTAATGCTGTAAGCCCCACTGACCTTTACAAGGATTGAGTTGGGTAGGAAAGAGGGCAATACGTTGTTTACTAGTGCTTGAGACAATGTCGTCGGTGGCAAGTAGGTCCCCTGCGGGACTAGAACCTTGGCTTGCGGCCGTCGATCGGGCTGGAATGAATAATCGCGTATATTTAGCGATTTAAAATGGTAGTCAGAGGAAACCTAGTGTTAAGACACTCCGTTCCCCACTTTCTGCCGAATTCTGGAGACATTGCGTGTTGAGTGGCAGAACTCAACGCCGCGCTTTACCTCGACGCCACAGCGAAGAAAGATATATAAATTTAAGTAAATATTTCATCTCCTCGAGTGGGGATCGAACCCACAACCAGTCGGTTTTACAGTCACACTTTGTGCCCCTGCGCCACGACTGGCCTGAAATATATATTGTATTGAAAGTATTACAATGAAGAACGGAAATTTAAAAGATACTCGTTAATTATTAATTGAGTGAGAAGTGTTTACTCAATATGTTAGTTTATAGAAATGATTATCAAGCGTCTCCGACTCGGTAAATTATTAATTTTTATACAATTTTGACGCTGTGTTAAATAGGAAGTATATGTAATATTTCTTTGTTTGTTTTAATAGTAACAAAGTAGTGTTTTGGTATGCGCGAGCGTTCGTTATCAGGACGTTGACCTATCGACGGAATGACAATGCCGCCATTGGGTGTTTCTACACTCAAAAATATATCATTTAATATTATGTAAATATTTTCTTTTTAAATAAATATTCATAGTCTCTATTTAGGACCTCTAACTTGTTGAGTTTGTACCCTATATTTTATTTATCATTAACAATATCTTTATAATCTGTCGTTTCAAGGTTAAGCTTAAGTAATTAGAAGAAAAGCTTCTAAAATAAAACGGTACAATAGTAAAACAAAAGTGAATATGTAAAAGAAGCTAAATGTTTTAAAAGATAAATCTATAATCTCTTAAGAAACAATAAGAAATGTTACCTGCACATTTAAAAAGAACAAAAACACAGAACAACACTAATCATTTTAAACTATTGTTTTAGGAAATAACGGCATCATTTTGCAATAATATTCTTTTACTATTTTTATAACCGTCTTAAAACTTTTCAATGAGTATATTACAGGACTATTGAACATGATTTTATTTTTATTGTTTTAGACGATCCCAGTCGAAAATAGTCGAGATTTTTGATCAATTGTTTTCTCTCTCATTCGCACATTACCTAATACGTATCTTGTCTCTTTCCCACATTTACCTGTTCGGGAATTGCGTCGTATCCACACGATAGACAGTGATGGCAATATATCTAACTGTATAGGAGTGAGCAAGACGGTACAAGACTGCTATAAAGTTTTGTCACAAAAGAAGTATAATAAGTGAAATTTGAACATAAAGATTTTCAATACAAATCAATATATTTAATACCTCATTGTCCCAGAGGAAGGTTTAAGAAATAGCGGTTGTAAAAGGTTCTTTTGAAATAGAAAGTTATAGGCACGTTGAACGTGTTATTGACAAAACTTTTTAAATAAGTAGGCTCATTTTTTTTATATTCCGACGGTTTTAAAGCACATAATTAAATCAAATTAAAAAAAATACCATGTGCTTTAAAAGATAAAACCGTCGGAATATAAAAAAAACACATTATAATCCACTTATTTCAGAGGAATTGTTTGAATTATAGTCCTAATAATTTTTAGCTTTTATTTACCTGTATTGTATAATTTAGTAAAATGAAGAAAATATTTTTTATGTTCAAATACTGTAGGTAGGTAGATATTACATGCACAAAAATATTTTAAGATTTTAAAGTAAAATAAATATGTACTACCAAGGGTAAAGAATATGTGTAATTGTATGTTATAAAATTAAGGTCGTAAATTTAATTTAAAAAATGAAAAAATGTGTTTGCTTCCCTATATTTTATACAAAGGGGGTGAGATCTAAAGCATGAAGGGGTGACGCATGGAATAGCTTTCGTGTCTGAGTTTATACCCTATATTTAGCTATTCACCTGATGCTTCATTTAAGAATATATATCGGGACCTGTAAAAACGTATAATCTATTTTACGAAATAATTTTAATAATCAAAATGTGTCCGATATGACTTTGATCTTTAAATGTTTACAATAATATTTTTTTTAGACAATAAAAATGGCAAAAAGTAGTTATGCAAAATCCAAAAAAAGGAGTTTTTTACAAGCTTTTATCATAGTCACACTTTACTTACGGTTTAACGATGAACAATATAGACAAAACTATATTTAATTATAAAAGCTATAAGTGATATAATTTTCAGACAGAATTCTTGTTAAACAATCTTTCCGCTGAAAATTAGTATCACCGATTTTTTTAGTTATAAGTATTAGTTGATTTAGAAATTTAGTTAAGAGACAGAGTAATCTAGAGATTAGTTGTTTTTTTAAGCTAGAAATAGTTAGTTCAACTTTACATCCAAGACATTTTAGTTATCAGCGTGAAAGTTAATTTATCAAACGTAAATTCCAAGTTTCTATATTTCACATAGATCTCTTATCTCATCAAATAGCAAAATTATGAGTTGTCCAAAGATATAATATATTATCGTAAGATCTTTTAATACGTTTTTTTCTTTGGTATCTAACAGCCTTGCGGTAGTTATTTCATTATTAAAAAAAATAGGTGTCATTTGACAAACAAGTTTTAATAAGTATGCATATGAAAATCGAAACTTGTCACAATCAATAAAAGTTTTTAGTTAAATTAAGTTTTTAGTATATTTTAAATATATCTTTAAAAAGTATATTTAATTTCTCCGATAAGTAAAATAGAAAGTTGCAAATCTGGATATTAATGTGTTGGGACACTATCAACCATCATTTTGCAAATCAAATTAAGTATTGTTAATAAGGAAACAGGTGAAATAAAATGTCTAGAGTAATTTGCAACTTAAACGATGACTTTTAATACATTTTACCTATATTACAATCGTTTTGTACAGAAAACAACATATCATCAATGAAAAAAAAATCTTATTCCTAGTTCGACCTCATGCTAACATCACAATTGTAAACTTAATATAAAAATAACAAAATTTCATATTAAAAAATACGTATATAAACGAGATCGTAGCTAAAATGGGAACAGAAAATCTTACACTATTCCTAAGTATATGACCAGAATCGTGAAATTTGTTCAGAATAATTATAATTACTAAATACAAAAAAGAAAGCATTTGGTAAAAAGTAACCAAAAGTTCGAACATTTTTAAAGATTCTTTTGTTTAAATTTTATTTTTTTATTGTAATGAAATGTCGGGTTGTATGACATGTTACCTTTAACATTGTATTAAACAGGGAAAAATATATTTAGATATTTAAGATGTATAATATGTAATTGTTAATGATACTGATTATAAAAACAACAAAACGCGAAAAAAATAAGCAATCCATAACAAGTAGACATCCTCCAAGTTAGCGACACAAAACAAGTCTGGGAAGCGCATTAACAAATTATAGTTTCCCAACTCACATGAAGTCGAACCAAAAACAATAATTAATTAGAAGAATGGCTAAGTATCTAACTAATGGAGCAATTACATTGAAAAAACCAGACCTTTTCGTAATAGCCGATAAGATTATAATTACGTTTTATATCTATATAACTCAGGCAACTAGCATATACATAATATAACAAAAAGATCTAGTTTTTCACAGACTAGGCGTCGGGGTGACTTTCTTTCACAAACACAACTAAATTAAACGGACAATTTAAAAATCACAGTATGCCAACAAAGTTCCAACGATAACGAAACTGTCATAAACAGAAATAAGAAAGCAACCCCGTTTCCTAAATATAATTCGTTAATAATATCTTATAATTGGTTAATTCCTTATTCGCTGTCCAGTATACAACCTTGGCGGTTCCTTCACTTCAACATGGCCGTCGCACTCACACTCGCACACGTGACACACACAGTCTAGTGTGTGTGTGGTCACCGCACATGCCACAGACCGAGGTTAAGAACACTTAGCCGCGGCAACTTCACGATATGGTCCAAGCCTTGAGGAGTGATACACGTACAACCGTACAAGTCTATTGCCTTCAAGTTCCGCAAGCCCTCGCCTAGGGCTCGAAGCCCCCTATCAGTGACCCTCGTGCACTGACCTATATTGAGTGTTTCGAGCTGCGATAGCCTCGCCACCCTCTCTAATCCCTCGTCTGTGAGTCGGCAGGCGCTCAAAGATAACGAGCGTAGCCCAGATAGCCCTAATGTGGCGTGCGATAATGCCTCATCGCCTACTTTATCACAAAATGAAACATCTAAAGCTCTCAATCTCCCGCTCTCCGCTAAATGAGCGACGCCGGCGTCCGAAACACCATCGCAGGCTCTCAGATTAACATCTTCCAAATGTGGAAGCCTAGCAAGATGCCTCAGCCCGGCATCGGTTACCGCAACACAGAAGGAAAGATTAATCGACTTTAGCTTAGGAAGACCAGTGGCAGCATGTTTTAAAGCCTCGTCTGTCAATCTTTGGCAGTCTTGTAAGCCCAAATGTTCTAGTTCGGGGGTCCCTCTTGCCTCACCTCCGCCGCATAAGTGTGCTATTCCATCATCATTGACGTGCCAGCACGACCGTAAATTTAAACGACGCAACTTTCTTAATCCCCAAGCAATTAATAAAAGTCCGGTATCTGTTACATTACAACATCCACCTAATTCTAATTCTTCTAAATTTTTAAGCGACTGTGCTATTCTACCGAGGGAAGAGTCTGTCACCTGTTTACATAGTGAAAGATCCAATCGTCGGAGCGCCGGCAATTCTGTGGCAAAAGCGCTGGCTAGAGCGGCATCTGTTACACTGTAGCATCCACTCAAGGAAAGAGATTCTAATCCAGGTAAAGCAGCGACCGCGTCTCTTAAGCCCCGTCTCAGCGACAAAACCTGTAGTTTCCTGACTCCGCGTCTGGCCAACGAAGCAAAAAGCACGGGCGCTGGCCTCCTAAGATGCAAGGCGGCTTCCACTCCGCGCCAAACGGACCTCCGATCAGCTGCATCTCGCCAAGCGCGGCAAACTTGCGCCGCTCTGCCTCTATCCCGTACAGGTAGCCTCTCGAATATCAGAGCCAGCAACTCCGGATACAATCTCGATATATGGGTTCCCTGAGGCTCCGGCACCGGCTCGGGCACGTGAGCTGTGGCCAGATGCGGCCTGTGCAGCCTGTAGGGCGCGGTGCGGTTCTTGCGCCTCGTCGTGCTCGGCAGCTCGGTGATGCCGAGCCGCTCGTCGCGCCAGGACAACACTTCCTCTGTCCACGCACTCATGGCACTGCACTATAACATCACGGGTAGGAGCGTCCGTCCCGCTCGGCGTGTGGCCGTGCACTGAGAGCGGCCCCCGCCCGCCGCTCTCTCGCTATTGGTCGCGCTCGACGGCACGTGACGCGCGACGTATCGATTCGGAGGCTCTGCGGCGGCATTTTTAAGTTGGCGGCCCGAGAGCCCGCCTTCGTCCCGCGGCCCGCTACGCCCGCCGCAAAGAACACTAACCGAACAGACTTTACTCAATTTAATTTATTCTATAAATATTTATATTCTTAATAATCCTTTTAAATTGTTTTTAAAACACATTTATAGAAGCTACATTATAAACTTAAACTATACAAAATTTTATTTCTAATTCAACAATATAGTCGTTCTTCAAATTTAAAATACATTTTTAAATAATATCATAACTATTTTCTAAGTACATCATTAATATATCACCATAAACGTTCACTCCATCACATTAAAAACAGATAAAACATCAAACAAGACAATGACATCTACAATAATATATAATCTATGCCCACAGTGATAAGGCGGCAAAACAACTCCGCGCGCCGTATATTTTCGTTCGCGTTGCACTTGCCGACGATATAGTACCAGTTTATATAGACCTCCATCTTTTATCCGACGTGCTTTATTACCTCCGATTAGGGGAAGACCATCGCTTTGACAGGGCTCCATTCAACTGGCCGCCTGATAACATCAAGCAACTATTACAAGGGCAACCGGTTGCTGGCTGAATATGATATTCGAATTCAATCGCCCCAGAAAGGAACCGGCGTGGACCGCTTAAAAATTAACATTGCGATATTTTTAGAGCTTCTTCATCATTCACCTATGTTAAGTGTATTGGTTGGCTATTTTTTTGTTATTAATTTGGTATTTATTACGTTTGCCATATTTGTAATAGTATTTATGAAACGATTTTTAAGTAAAACAGTTGAATGGATGTTTTTTCACACAT
>DWLH01002988.1:0-10075 GCA_018249795.1 Heliconius telesiphe telesiphe | reverse complement strand
GCGTTGAGTTCTGCCACTCAACACGCAATGCCTCCAGAATTCGGCAGAAAGTGGGGAACGGAGTGTCTTAACACTAGGTTCCCTCTGCCTACCCTGCTGTGTGCGGGATACAGCGTGAAACTGATTTGATTTGATTTTGATTTAATTATAATCATATATGTGCATAGCAATTTAGTTGGTGGCTAGATATAGGTGAAATTTTATAATTGTTGGTTGAAATTGTTGGAGAGTCAGTGATGGACAGGTAACAATGGATTTTCTTGTATATTAAGTTTGACCTTACTCAGAGTAATCTTGTATATTTAATTAGTATATTATTATTATATTATTTTATAAATTAAACATATTTAATTTTTCTTTCTGAGTTTTGAACGCAATTCTCTTTATATTTTATACGAATTGTAATGTGGTTATATAGTTTGGGTCCATAATTTTATTTAAGAAGTTAATTCATCGTATCGTATGTCATATACTTTATAGTATGACCATTAGATTGAGTACTAGTGAGCGATGTTCAAAATTTTATATCAATATAATATTTTAAAAACATCTTTAAGCTAGTTATAAAATAGTCTATAAATATATAATGTTTTTAAAATATCCAAAATTATAGCCAATTTTTGGATTTCTCCACTATAATACACTAGAACAATGCATACATATATAGAGATACATATACTCATACATACATACATTCATACATACATTCATACATACATTCATATATACATTCATACATACATACATACATATATTCAAATATCTGTAAATGTTCTGACATGTATATAGCATCATTACTACGGTGGAGGGTAATTAGTTTTATAAGTAATTACAACTTACCTTTCCATAGATGTTTATAACATATTATTAAGTATTGATAAATATTATTAATTAATTATATATTCCGAAAGTTGTATATTTTGGTGGTTTACAACATTTAATAGTATGTATTCGATTTGTGTAGAACTCGAATATACGTTTGATTCCTATATTCTTCCATAACACTTATATATACATACTCAGCCTTTTTAATAGTTTACCGTGTAACGTCTGTACTGTAATCATTGCTATTTACACATGTTTAATATAATATTCAAACAATAATCTAAATTGACCAATATTGTACTGTTCATAATTTATATATAAACGTACTACTACGTATAGTGTGTGGTATTTCATCCTGTAGTGACTTGTATTCTATTTGCCTTTTGGATACTGTTTTATACCTAACTACTGACATTATATTCAATATTTAGACCTATAATATACCAATATTATTATGAAATATATATAAACTCACTTAAAACCGTTAGACTATCCAAAATAATTTTAAAATGATATTTTGTTATTTCTATATAATTTTTTGTGGCATTATTATTTACTGTATACATCAAACCGGTGTTGTAAAAGTGTTTATTTCAACAATGCATATGATTTTTGTCGTTGTTTTCTAAAATCCTAATGTGACATTTTTATTTACAATGTATACATTTCAAATATTATATTTATCATTTGTAACATTTATGTATTATGTTCAAACAATTAAAGGTTTTCTATGTTTTGAGAAACACACTTTATAGTTGTTTACAATAATATTTATTTTTATATATAGAAAGAAATAGAATCACTGTGTAAGTTCCTTAACAATTCTAAGATATCAACAGTGAGTATTATTGTGATATTGCATTGTTATTTTCTTTTGGCCTATCTATTTCTTCTTCGAAAATTTAATTTCGCTTTGCATTTGTGGTATTTTATTTAAATCTTATTATTATTTAATCGGAGTTATAGGACATATCATATCGGTTATGCCATCCGGCTTTTTATTAGATACGATTTACGTATGATTTGATTTATAAAATGATTATTGAGTATAAATTATTGTAAATGAAATGTTTGCCAAATTTATAACTGCCATTTGTTTTGACATTTGATAAAATATTTGTCTATGAATAATTCGTTTTCACCTTTACTTTGTATACAAATTATTCTTATTAAAATTATATTTTGGTGTTGAAATTTAAATACACGTTGTTTACAAAAAAAAATGATGTTTTTCTGTATATCATAACTTCTTCTATATATTTTGGTTAGCAAACTTTATAGCATTTATTTTGGAAGATTTCTTTAGTCGCAAAGTTATACCGTTGTTTTTGTTTTATTTTATTAGTATTTTACGTAAGTGCCGTTTTCTTGCAAGTTTTCTTGTTTTTTGACAGAAGTCAAATACAAACAGATAATTAGAAATATAAGCAATGTAAAGCATCGAATATTGTGTTGATTTGGTTAGTCGACTAGCGCACCCGCGCCGCCCTCGCCGCTCGCAGTGTTCACGGAACAGAAAGTGAAGACCCCGCCGCCCGACGGGACCTCCGTAGACCCTCCTCCGCCTCCGCCTCCGCCTGCCAAACCGAAACCACCAGTACCCCGCAAACCGCAAATGAAGCGAGTTAGTTTCATTTCGGAACCACACGAGACGAAAGACCGAGGCCCTAGACTCATTCATACGGTGCATGACGATGAGGACACCACTAACGTTGCATGCCGGGACCGCTCAATACTAATACAAAATCGACCATCAAAAATAGAAACCAATCCGACCGTCGTCCGCCCCGACGAATTTATTATACCTCCTCCGCCACTTTTCGCCACAAAAGTAAGTCAGAGTCAATTAGTTCACGACGAACACGAGCTAAATGTTCCTCTTATAACGATCGTACCCGAGCGAGTAGTTCTCCCGGAACCTATAGTGGCCGAAACAGCCATGCAGTCCTCCAACTCGACTAATTCTCCGGAATCTGACTTTCCTCCTCCTGTAAATTATCAAGCTCACCCGATCTTAGATTACTCCTTACGTTTAGATGACCCTCTAGCATCACCTATCATTTCAGAAGTGCCTTTACATCAAGTCTTCCGAACTGAACTTTCTTCTAATGACGATAATGACTGTTTTCATGAATTGTCTGTTAGTCCTGTAGGCGAACCTGGTCCACCAGAATTATTGCATGCTCAATATAAAACTCTTCCAACCATTTCGCATATACCCAATTCACCTTGCTATTTACATCCCGATAAAAAGTATTTTGAAGACACGCCCTTAGAGACTCACGTATCTTTAAGAGAAATGAGAAGTAAAAGCCTATCGCCAAAAATGGTACACTCTTCGACTTATCCGCTTAGCAATCCGTATCCATCTCTCACGACGGTCGCGGGAACGTTTAATCCCTACACATGCACTCTTCCGGTACGCGTTTCTCACGAAATGTCATATTCGACTTCTGTACCACAGCTATCACCGCCATTAGTTAGCTCAGTAGGAAAAGACATAAACGCCAACGTCACACAATCTGTTCCAATTAAAGCGGGAGATGCGACTAAAAGTGTTCAATCAGAGAGAAGAGTCCGTTTTGGCGAAGTGACGACTGCGCCCGGATTCGATGTAAATACAAACAGTTCGGAATTAACGGGACAAGGGAGCACCTCGTCCGCATCCACCTTGAAACCCGCATGGAGCAGCAAAATGAAATCCTTCGCCATCGGCGAGGTAAACATAAATGTACGGCATCTTACACACAACACTCAGCTTCTTTTGATTGTGTTCGTCGACCCCGCCCGTAAACTAAACACACGATCTGTCATCGTCCCATTATGTTACCGTTATCGTCATTAACTTGCATTTCTTTATACTTTGCATGTCTTATTTGTTTACTTACATCACTAACATTATTAATATTTTCTTTCGAACTATTAATATTTTTTTTTTTATATTTTATTTATCACTGACTGCATGGGTGTTAAAAGCCTGGAGATGGGTTTCATGGCTTGTTAATATTGATATTTTTATACGCTTTTTAATCCATATATATCACTTCACTAAAATATTAATATATAATTAGCACAAGTCAGTTTTTAAAAATGCTTTAAAATAATATTTTCAGGCTTCCCCACCTCAATCTGGTAATTTTGTGAAAGCATCGGTAAGCGATAAGAAAAAGTTTTTTGAAAACGCAATGGAAGAAAGCCATAAATCATCACCGAAGCCAGGTGAGATATTACTAACTAATTAGTATTATGATATTTAAAATGTTATCTATTGTTGTTTAGACTATGGTATTACGATATTATACAGGGTGGAAGTGTAAGCACCACTTTAAATAAAACCACAGTTTTAACTACTCTATACGAAAGCCTAATATAATTTAGAAAAAAAATAATTCCCAAAAATTAAAAAGTAATTTTTTCAAACAAAATAAATAATAAAATTATATAGGTTTAATAAACATGCATTATTTCTAAATAATGTCATAATAAAGTATAAAAAATAAAGTAGGATTTATTATACAATTTTAGTACTAATCTAAACGTTGTTTAGATTTATTTAAAAAAATAGGTAATTGCGTGACAGAGAATGAGAAATATCGTTCTTTCTCGTTCGGTTATGACTTGTATGAATGAAAAACGCTTAGTAGTATTTTTGTAGTAGTATGTGTATGTGTGCATCACACGAAATAAAAGTTTGGATAAAAATCGTGAAATGAAAAAAAAATCCTACGTCTAAACTGTTGAGGGACATTGATTAATTTCTTTAGCTCTGGGTTTGCAATATTTTAGTATACATGCAGTTTCAGTAAAAAGAGCGCTGCCTCTTCCACCCTTATACAGGCTATAAGTACTTATTTAAACAATTAAACATATGTATATTCTGCATAAATGTACCTGGAATATATAAATTTCTGTCCAGAAAAAGTGTTCACATTCCTATCAGCGGATGAGGTGGAGAAATTGAAGCAGGAAGAGGAAAGGAAGATGGCGTCTCTGTCGCGCTCCGAGCTCGCGTGGTCCCCCGGGGAGGACCGCAGCGGAGAGAGCGAGCCTGACGACGAGCCGTATGAGAATGGGCACAGGTACGAGTAACTAACGTGCCATGGAACGAAAACAAGTCTCTATATAGAGTAATACGTAAAACATTGTCAACGTCAAGATTTTTTAAGCTATTGTTAATTTTTTATTAACTTTAATAAAAATTTGTAATATCATGCAAACATCCTAAAAGTAAAACTTACACGATATTGTTTAAAACATTTCGTATAAAAGTTTTTAAATTTGTGTTTTGATATTAAAACTGAGATTTTTGCCTTATTTTTACACCCATGTAAGGCAACACATGGCGTTTCTCTGTCTATTCTTTTGTATGTGGAATAAAGCTCTTATAATATTAAAAACGTGCATGGTAAAGGTGGTGTATATTTGGATATTTGCATTTTTATGCATTAAAAAGAATTTAAATATGCACTAAGATGTAACGAAAAATAGATTTAAAACATAAACTGTTGTATTTCAGCGTATCACTGGGCGGCGTGAGTCCCTCGGCCAAGTCGCGCCGGCGCCGCGCCGACGCCGGCTCGGACGAGGACGCGGGGGCGCGCGCCGCCCGCCGCGCCGCCTGGCGCGCCGCCCGCCTGCGCTCGCTCGAGAAGGTACCCGCACCGCCATGTAACTAACACTCGTCTTGTAATAGGTTGTGTGCGTCATTAGGGGATGGCCATGGATATTATTGAAAATATCGATGGGTGCAAAAAATATCAGAACGTTTTGAGGTTATCATTAAATTTGTTATCTTTAAATCAAACATAGGTGTATAAAGGAAACCGAAACAAAAATGATGACAAAACTACTTTTCTGTATTGTTGTCTATTGAAGAAATTATGGCTTTTGTAGAAACACAAACAACGAAAGATTGAACGATATTTTTTAGTGACTTCTGATCTGATGAATGCAAAAATTATTTCAAAAACATCTATAGTTCGATAATTAACATTCATCGATATCATTAGATCGATGTTAACATATATATTTTTCTAACATAAAACATCCCTATTATAGTTGCCAGTGCGTACGAGCTGCGTGCGTGCGTGTTAATTATATTTACATAAACTAAAGCAATAATTTAATTCTTTTAACATTTTTAAAGTGTTATTCCACACTTAGGAAAAAAATACTTATTTAGAAAACGTATAAAAATTTTAGCTACGTTCAAATTTTTATACGTTTTCTAAATATTTATTCTAATGCTTCATCGTGAAATTATAGGAAAGTAGGAATAACGGTATATTTTGTATAGATCTCGTTATTTTAATACGATAATGGCGAAATTGTATGTTGGTTAAAATTGTTAAGTCGATCTTAAAACATATTTATAAATTAAGATAAATAGAGATAAATTGGTAGGCTGATAGCATAAGTAACCAGGTTGCCTGTTAATGAAACTAGCATGAACAGTATCTGATGATGTTATCTAATTCGCATCTTTGATGTTAACAAGTACAGCCGCGTCCTAAATAAAAAAGTTAACATAGTTATAATATTTTAGGACGCTATAGAGTCACAAAAAGCAATTAAAAGCATGGTGGGTCCAGCGCATGAAATCATAGGAGAGGTGCCAACAGGAGATAAATCTCCTTCAGAGGTAAAATTTTAGTACTAATCAAACTAAATGTTGTTATAAACATCCCAAATATTTTATAGGTGATAAAAATGAAAACTATTTTCTTATATATTTAGACAAAAAAAAGAAATTATTTTGCTCATATTCACAGACTTCATTATTATCACCTAAAAACCTGATGAAATTATTGTATTCCAAATCCTAATACATGTTTCTGTCTATTCGTAAAATATAACAAATGGTAATTAACAATGTGTCAACATAATAGCTGGGGTTGCAAGTATCGATACCAAGTTGGATACGAGACTTCCAATATCACAAATTATATAAAAAAATTTGCAATATAATAAAGCAAATTGAATACAGCACAAATGAATTCGTCCAGCTTAACGCGTTTTGCCACAAATAATTGTGTTAACTGTATGTTGTATAATGTCGCTTCGCTGTAATACGGGGTGTGTGTATGTGAATTGGCTTTAAAAATTATAGAAATGGCCCCTACCACGTATCGCGTTACGTACAAAGCCGGGTCCTATACTGGCCGTCAAGGAGAAGGAAAAATTGTTAGACGAGCGAATAACACTACGCACTGAGGAATACGTGTGCCCCGCCACCGGAGACACTAAAGTGCGAACCGTCGAATACATTGAGAAAGTTATCGAGAAAGAGGTATAGAGCTTACCAAAGCATACACTACGCTGTACAATGCCGTTTACGTGTGGTTTTCTATTGTGTATCATACAGTGCTTAGCTTTTTATACGACACGAATGCGAATGACTGTCATGCGACTTTTGTATACTACGACTTTTTAATGACAGTGACAGTGACAGTTGACAGTCAAATCGATGTTTACTGCTTCAACTCCAAACATTCTCTCTCTATTGAGGAATGTCGCAGTTTCTAACATTGCTACTCGGTTCATTAAGTTTTGTTCTGACTTAAAAGTAATGATTTATAGTATAATTGATTTAAATTATGATTTATGACTAAATGTAATATACGTTAACAAAAAATACGTTAGTCGCAAAGCGAAATAGTGATTTAAAATATTAAAACTTTTTGACATTGACAGTTGACAGCCAAATCGATGTTTTATTTGGGGCCTTCGCATCTAATGTATCACTAGGCACATTCGTGCAACACCGTAATAGATTATAGTTGTAAAATGTAGATACACGTAGTACACGACTAATATGTAAATATGGTGGCGAGGTAGAATGGTTTAAATACACTATAGGTATAGAAATATTCATAAATAATTGTAATTTTGTTTTAAGCGTATAAAATAATTTCGAAAATGTTGATATTTGTTTTATTTATTTAATATAAATCGTGTGTTGCATGATGTTTTGGCATGGCATGCTAACCTATTAATTGTGTATTTGTCAGAAAATACCTGGATTCTAGACACGGAATCTTCACCGAAAGAAATGGTTCGTTTCTTTCTTTTTTTATACTTATAACGCTTTGCTGCAATAATATCACATTATAAAAAAAGTCACGCTTGAAAATATTTAAGTTAATTACATTGTATATTTTTAATGAAATATAAGTAAAATATGACATTATTGCAGTCCCTAGTTAATGCCTGTTTGCTTGCTTCAAAACCTATCATATAACATTTGTCGGTGAATTTTTCCTATCAAGTGCATGTTATTATTTTAAGTTTTCAAAAACTATTCATAATTTTCTCCAATTTCCTTTAAACAATTCATAATTTATTCACTCAGAATTCTAGTTATAGTTCATTTTTATAATGCATATTATTATCTAACTATCAGTATTTTTATTATAAATGTACTTCAAGTATCAAACAATAAATAGAAAATATTAATTTTCCAAATCTCATTAATTTTATAAATAAACATTTAATAAAATCATCCTAAATTTCGATTTCACGAAACCATAATTAACTTGACTAATCTTATATAATTTTAAACATTATTAGTATATTTGAATATATTTACAATGATAAATAGGTGGAGACAACACAAGAGAAGATAATATCACTGGAACTGACAAGCAGTCCGAGCAGTGAGACAGCGCCCGAGCTGGAGGCGGCGGAGGCCGGCGAGCACTCGCTGCAGCCCGACATCGTGCAGGTCGTGAACCCGCGCCTCGACGGCGGCGCGGGGCTCGTCACCGCCATACCGGTGGGGCCCGCGCACAGGCTCACCTACAACGAACCCAACTAGTTGTCTACACTTCTATTTGGAAACCCGTTCGAAATATAGCCCGACAGATACTTTATGAACTTTGTAAACACAGGCAAGAGTCAAATTCGCTCATGTACAGCCGTTTGCATAATATTCGATATGCGGGATTCGGCGTCAATTTTTGTCGTATGTAGACTGCCGCAGTAAATGACACTAAGCGTCGCGCTCTACTTTACTTTCGTGATGAGATTGGGACTCAAGGGGTAGGTGAAGGCGTCCCATGTGAGGAGGCGTCACAATGAAGGAAGGTCCCTTAAATTTTTCGCAAGTATCCGCGCGTACCTGCGATAATTCATAAAGTTCTTGTCGGGCTGTACAGTATTTTATTACTGCTTTGGATGTTTTTTTCTATAGTTGGCTCTTTGTGATAGTGACTTGCGAATTCCATATTATTCTGTCTTCTCTCGTCAGAGTTCATGGTTATTTTAATTTAATTTATTGTGTAGAATCGAGAATGTTCTTTTAATTTTAAGAATTTCTTTGATTTGTTTTTTACAATGAAGCTGGCACACTACACCATGACATTGACAACACCATGAAATATGTGACTTAAGAAAATACAAATTATCATTATTATTGTAATTTTTTTTAATGGTCGATTCTCTGCGTGGATATCTTCAGCGAAACGAACGACATTTTGATTGATTTTACATCCATTTTGTATTATAACTGTGATAATAAGTATAGAATTCCACCGATTTTGCTCTTATTATTTTGTATTGGACCCGTCGGAGATATCCACACGCCGAAGATGACGAAATTGCAGTGGCATTTCATTTTTAATCACAATTTTTATTTTTTTAAATATTATTTTGGAATTGAATATTTTAGATTTTGTGATAGCGTTTTATCTATTTTGATATTCTGTCTTCTAGTACTTTACGTATGTTACTTTAAAATGATTTTCATTCCGTGCGAGTTTTTATCGTTTGACTGAATGTTGATGCTGTACCTGGTTAGCGGAAATTTTATGGAAACGTTTGAATGGATTTTTTTTTATATAAATGAGATTACTTAAAACATAAGTGTACATACCGTCGGGATGTGCATGCTTTATGAATTGTTTGAATGGAAGTAATGTTGATATTAAGGTGCTGTCTATAATTTACGTCGCACATTAAAAGGGGTGGACGAAAGTGCGACAATTTAGTCTTTCACATTTCAGCATCTAAGTATTAAATATCGATTTTTTTTTTAAATTTAATAATTTGTAGGAATAACGTAACACTAGGTTCGTCTCACAAACTCAAAATAATCAGCTGTGACAAGGCAGGGGGGAGCTGTCCAAAAAATCATGAAATTTGTGTGACGTAATTTAAAGATGGCCCCTAACTTTGGCTTGCTGCAAAGACGGCATCACACGACCGCCTTCTTGTGAATTTGTTTTATTATTTTTATTTTACTATTTAGTAC
>DWLH01002987.1:0-10076 GCA_018249795.1 Heliconius telesiphe telesiphe | reverse complement strand
AAGTCGGTTGAAAGTGAGGACATCCTTTTTTGAAGTTGATTGAAAATAAATGCGTCGATGAGGAATTTCACTTCTGGCGAAAAGTAAACCGTGGTTCGCGAATTTTAACAATGTTTTCCTTGTAACTATTACCGTATAATTATATTTTTTATTAATAAAAACCAACTTATTCAATTTCAACTGGATCCCATAATCAGAACCTCACCAAACTTTTTTTCAAGTCTATCTTTTCCAAAAAAAAAAGGAACGTCGGATTCAGTTAACGTGATATTCAGTTATTCGTTCATTTGTCGCGCAAATACCTAATGCAAATTTAAGCCTTATGTGCTCAAAGACACCAGATATGGACAAATTAAAATGGGACTACACGGGAAGCACTAGAAGAGTTATTTTAGATCTACTTTAGAAATAATATTTTTATAATTTATTATCCATTGTTTCAAAGTATATATGCAGACTTACGAGAATTTCAATGTGCACTATAAAAATGCAATCTCGGTGGAAAAGTGCAGAACTCATTTCCACGATCTGACTCACTGATGTAGTAAATTAAAATAACTTCGATAATTACTCCTTTAATTGTATCCTACTATCACTTATAACTACTATTAAACTAGTTTTCCGTTATTTTTTTTATATTCACGTTCTATCCTGTACATCAGAGTAGACAGAGGGAACCTGGTAGTAAGTCCATCACTTCACTTTCTTTCCCTAAATTTTAGGGACGCGAAGAATTCAACGTCGCGCTTCGTCTTACAGAGCGGAAAAATGAAAATAAATTAAATATTATAAGCATTCTCCCGAATGGACACGCCGGGCCACAGCCGTCGTCTTTACAGAGAGACGCTGTGTCACTGTTCCACGGTGGACTTATAAATCAACTCTTAAATATTCTTAGCTCATATTGGTTCTTGTTTAACTACCGCTGACGCAATTTTTGACGTCTTTGTATCAGTCTGTGGCACTAGCTCCTGAATTGATGGACCGATTTGAGTACAGTTTATTTTTAATCGATAAATGAGGGTTTTTTAACCTTTAAATTTTGCTAGTCTACAGGATTAATTAGAGAGAATAAAGATGTCAAGATACATACATACATACATCGTTCTTTACTTTACGACGAATTAAGAGTTTCAACTCGTTAGGTAAAGGAAACCATAGCAGTCTATTAAAATTTTGTATAGGTAGGCAGAAAAGTCTTCTGATATATGTAAAAACATAAACAGAATATTTTTTATTAAAATCTATTCGAAATGTATTATTTTATAACTAAAAAAAATTAAATATTTATTACAAAAAATGTCAAGCCACACAATTTGTTGAGCATTTAGCTAACTAGTACAGTAAAACGTGTTTACTGCATTTTAAATAACGTATCAGTTTGACACAGCCAGTTTAAATATTTAGAGGTCGTTTGAAATAAGAGTCGAAAATCTCGTGTACTGGAAGTAAAATGTTAATATCAAAATTATTTAGGCTCCCGGCCGTGGGTAGTGATAAGATAAATATTGGCGGTACCCTCGATGTTTAACTGGAGTCAAAAGTTTTTCCTAATATAAATGAATTAAGCACAATAACTAAGCTACAATTTAATTATGTTCATATTTTTGTGTTATTTTCTTAATTATCTAAAGACAATTTTATTTTCTTTAGATAATTAAGAATAGAAAATAGAAAAAAATTAGATTTGACGTGAAGGACTATCTCGCTCTGCTGTCTGCTGATCCTCAATTTCTTTAAAGCTAACTTGGCCTTGCTTTTTAGATGATCGCGATAAATAGATGGCAGTCACTGGAAACACTAAGGCTCAATGTGATGAAACTGGCCGCGGCTATAAAACGAGTAATCTAGAAAACTGGTGACACGATAAATGGAATTTTCTAAGTGGTTAACGCGCAAATTTCTGTCTTCTGGGATTTGAATTGTAGCAGGTTACTTTAACCCCATAAGGAGACGTTCCGGAGAGATTCTTCAAAAGAAGGCACAAGTTTATTTCGGCACTGGCCAATGTTTTCCCTGGAAAGACTTGCTGGATCGGAGTATACAGCGTTCGTTGTGCTATCCAGATGATATCACTTAGCAATATATGTTAGAATCAACCAACATGTCATTGATATTCAGAAGAAGCAATGTAGGAGACGCACGCAGCCTTGGGGGACGCCAACGTTCACGAGCAATATTTCTGAGCAAAAACCCATCGACAACGGCCTTGATGTTGCACCCAGTGAGAAAACTGGCGATACACTTACATACATTCTGAGGAAGCCCGAATCGATCGACCGATCGAAGGCCTTGCCCATATCCAAACTAACTGCAAGGCGCTCTCCCTTGCTTTCGATAGCTGCAGAGCGCCGCGCAGCCGTGGGTTAGGTAAATCCTAAAATCACGAATTTGACCATGGCGGAAGCTATATTGACGGTCATGAATCAATCGGTGATCCACCAGATAAACCAAGAGCTGGCTATTTATAATGCACTGTTCTGAATGTGAAGTCAGCAGATGGTCCAATAAGGAGACGTTGTGGTTGTCCACGTCCAGGAGTCACGTAGGTGGCTTAAAAACTTGGTACAATCCATTCGCCCTAGCAAGGTCGAATACAGCTCTCCCTGCGTGGTCTGTGGTGCGTCATCCAAGCCAACTGGTATTATGCGCATTAAAATTGCCAAGTATTACGATATGAGCGGAAGAGATCTGTGACAGCATACATTACTCGGACACAGACGCCTGAGTCAACTTGGGTGCAGATAATTGACCTATGCGTGTTGCCACTGCTGGCGACGTGAATATCCCACATATATTTTAATCGCTTCTAACACACCATCAGTACCAGGGTAATCCTATTCTAAGCCGACGGGATGGGAGCACATGGCATGTAGTAGTGTCGTTTGAGGTTTCTAAATTAATAGCACAATCAAAAAAACCTCACACAGTCGGAAAAACACACGTGAAACCATGTTTGATCTAAGCCGTTGAAGAAGTTTTTAAATTACAGGCCAAAAAAATCCAAATATCCCTCTGCCCAATAACACGGTCAAAGACCGTGCTTTGCCTTGTTACCAGAGCGAAGAAATAAAAATATTATTATAATAAATAATAATTTATTCTCCCATTGTGAATCGAACCCACAAACGTCGCGTTTACAGTCACACAATTGTTACACTACGCCACGACGCTTTCGCTGGAAATCACAGAAGTTTCTCGTAAAATATATATATATTTTTAATGTAAGTTTCTATTGAGTTTTAGTTAGTTTCTGATTGGTTATCACGGTTAATTTTTATTATACCTCCTACATAGTGGTCCCTGCTACCAAGAATAATATAAAAGTGGTCCTTGATCAAGAAAAGGTTGGAAACCCCTACTATAGAGGAATATATAATTTTTAGAATAGAAATAGGTAAATATAATTTTTAGAGGTTACTCTAAGATGGCAGCTCTGTTCCCGTATTTAGGTCCCTGATATTGTCGATATAAATAGTAGAAATATAAATTATCGGAAAGAAAATTAAAAACGCAATTATATTGCATTTTTTCTTTTTTTCATACTTGAAACGTATTAATAAATTTACATATAATTCACTTATTTTTAATATAACATTAAGTTTAATTCATAAAATATATTTGGTTTCTTGTATTTTTTTATAAATAAAGTCTTGATTAAGTTCTCTTGAGAAATATATCTACTGTAAATGAATGTAACGTACCTAAGTGCCCATGAATATAATATATTGACATCACCTCGTGATCCATCTAAACACAATATAAACTTTAATAAACTATGAACTCACAATCAGAATTTACTTTCCAAATACATATACTTTTTATTGTCGACATCGCCATTTGAGCTAGGCCCGACAAATATAGCTACTTTATTATTTTTGTTAATGTTACCAACGTTGACGTTTAAAATAATAATTATATTAAACTAAAAAAATATTAATTGTTGTATTTTTTCAGCTTCACGCTGTATCCCTCACACAGCAGGGTAGGGAGAGGGAACCTAGCGTTAAGCTACTCCGTTCCCTACTTTCCGCGGAATTCTGTAGGCATTGCGTGCTAAGAGTGGAACTCAACGCCGCACTTTACCTCGACACCAAAGCGAAGAAATGGAAATATAAATTTAAATAAATATATCATTTCCTCGAGTGGAAATCGAACCCACAACCAGTTTACCAGTGGCATTTTGTGCCGTTGCGCGACGACCGGCCTCAATTTACTTTCTTTTTTTAAATTGTGGTTAAATAAAATAATCGTAATTTGATTGTGTCAGATTTTTATTAACCGATTTCTGTAAAAGGAGGAGCTTATCAATTCGACTGTATTTTTTATACTTGTTACCTCAGAACTTTTGACTGAATCGATTTTGATGATTCTTTTTATATTTGAAAGCTAGTACATCCCGTGTAGTCCTATTATAATTTAGTTCATTTCTGACAATGGTATCTATGAGAAAATCCCATAAGTCTCAAATTTGTATTAGGTATGTGTGCGACAAATGAACGAATAACTCAATATCAACCAATTTTAATAATTCTTTTTTTATTGGAAAGGGTACACATAAAGGGTAGTTTGGGTAAGTTTGGTTTAGTTCAGATTATGAGATACGGTTGAAATTGAAGAAGTCGGTTTTTTTTAATTAAAAAATATAATTATGTTATTTTTTCTACAGAAATTTATGATGAAAACTATATTATAAATGGCTTTAGGCTTTAAACTTTTATCATGCCAAAATTCATTAACTTCCATTTAGTAGTTATCGGTATTTTAAGTAATTTAAATTTTTCGGTTTTTATTTTTTTTAAGAAAACATATATGACATATTATGACATTCGGGATGAAACCCAAAAAAAATGTACCTTTGGACCTTAGCATACCATGCAAAATTCATCAATTTCTGTCCGGTAGTTTTTGCGTGATTGATGAACAAACAAACAGACAGACAGACAGACAGACAAGAATTCTGCTGAGTGGTTTTTTAGGTTCTATAATCGATATATTAACTAACCTACCTAATTTTTTTTTTATATCTTTCATGTACAGAATCGAAAATAAATGGTTTAGAATTGTAAATGGTTAATGAAATTTCAATTAATAATTAATTAATTGAACTGTGAAACGTATAAGACGGACTTTCCAGTATAAAGTAACGTTAACAACAGTACTGGCGCTCTAACAAGCTGTATATTCTGAAGGTTAACTCGGCGTTGGATATTATATTCAATGGATACAGCAAAAGCTTTTGCGAGAAGATTTGCAATTTGCCTTTCCAATTTTTACCAAAAATACTTTAAAATAATTTTAGAGTGTCCTATTATATTTCTTTGTTATGTTAAAATAATCCCGTCAACAGTACATTTCAAATGAGAGCCAAGTTAAACGTTATGTAATGCGTGGTTTTAGATTTCATCGAGATTGTATATAAATAAATGCCTTTCAGTATTAGCAACTAATAACCATTACTTCATTAACAATTATTGTACAATACAATAAAATGATTTAATAATGTTACTAATACTATTTACTACATTTCATTGTACTAACGTGGAATACGGATTACTCCGCAATAGACCGCTATTCTAGAAAATTAGAAACTACATTCAAAGGTAAGTTTATACATACATATGTTCGTCGTACCTTATAGGTATAGGTTATTATTTAGCTGCACCACATGTGTGGTTTTAATTTATATTTTTTTTTATTTTCTGTTTGGTAAGGTAGAGGCGTTCGGTTGCCATAGTAAGCCTTTCGGGCTTACTATGGCAACCCAACGCCTTTGCCTATATCCTAATTTTCTTTAAGCAATGTCTCACCACTAGACTCTTTCGATTTTTTTCCAATACAAGGACACAATCCCATTTAAACAAAACAAAGAGACAAAAATGTGTGAGTATATAGATTTTAAATGTAATATACATTTCTAGTTTCTTTACAATATAAGAAATTTATAAATTTTTGTTATAAAGTAGACGTCTCGTGTATACAGGTCATCTGTGCTTCATTTTTAAACATTTTTTAAAGTGTTATTCCAAACTTAGGAAAGAAAAATACTTATTTTACAAGACGTATAAAAAATTGAACGTAGCGGGACTCGAACCCGCGCCTCCTGGAAACCGAAAAGGCGCTCTGACCACTGAGCCATGCGTTCTCATCAAGCTATGTCGAAATATTTATACGGTTGTTACAACTTATTTATATTGTTAGCATCTCTGTAGGGTATAGCTTTTATATGTATAACTGTATGTATAACTTTTTTTTACACGCTGTATCCCAGACACAGCAGGGTAGACAGAGGGAACCTAGTGTTAAGAGAACCCGTTCCCCACTTTCTGCCGAATTCTGGAGGCATTGCGTGTTGAGTGGCAGAACTTAACGCCGCGCTTTTCCTCGACACCAGAGCGATGAAATGGAAATATAAATTTAAGTAAATATTTCCTGTGGGGAAAGTGGGGATCGAACCCACAACCAGTCGGTTTACAGTCACACTTTCTGCCGCTGCGCCACAACTGGCCTCAACTTATAACTTAACCAAATATATTATAGGCCCGGAGTAAGGTGTTCATTAATTATAGCTTTGGATTACGCGTTAAAAAGTACTGTATTAATTCTTTTTATATCACAACTAGCTCTGTAGCAAATTAATTAATTAAATAAATAAAATGAAAAAAAAAAATCATGCCATATCGTAAAGCTATTAATCACTGGCTAGTAAACATTTGCTTAAGCATAACTAGTCTGAGCCAAAGTAATCATTTGTGTTTATATAGTATCGTTGTTTTTTTGCTTCACGCTTTATTCATGCATTATTACATGCGGGTAAAGGCAGGATTTGTTTAGTGTTAAGACACTCCGTTCCCACAAACCACCCAATTTTTGAGACTGCGTGGTGAGTGGTGGGATTCAACGCCGCATTTTGTCTTGCCAGAGCGAGTATAATCTAATACTGTATGTATTAGAACAATGTATTATGCACTTTACCTAAACATAGCAAGCTCGGTTGTTTGAATGTGTCATGTTGATCGATTGGCACATATGGGCACTAGCGGGTAAATATTTTCCTAATTATAAACAATTTCAGTCAAAGCTAAGTAATAATTAACCAAGTCTAATCATAATTTGAGCGTATAAGGTGCTGATTACATTTTTAAATGCATATGTTTATTACTCTTCATGCAAATATAGTCCCCAATTAAGTATATTATGTATGTTAAACGTGTTACTTCTTCGTATCGATAAAATATATATATATTTTTTATTGTTTTAACAAAAAGCAAAGCAAAGTTTTAACTAGAGTGCTTCTATAATAAATAGTATACAAAACAGTTTCAGTACAGCATTCATATCATAATTAAAAACAACTACTCAATTACTCTGACCTCAGAGCGCTACAAATAGTTTGCACGTACATTTTCTATAGAAAATACATTTGTATTATGTAAGATGTAAAGGGGTATATATATGAATAGTAAATGGAAATTATGTGTTTGTATGTATTTCTTACAACTATTTATTAATTAATATATAATTATAATTTTTTACATTTTATATTATGGAGGTACTCTACAAAAGTAATATCATGAAGATTTTATTTAAAATTGTTGTTTTTTTTATTTCAATAGTAGTATTATAATAGCACGTGCTTTGCATAAATCAAATTGAAACTGTATTGTACAACAGCTATATAACAACTAATATTGGTCTCTTTTTGATTTTCATTCTTTTCCTAGTTTACGAGGACACTACCGTCGCTCTTACTACCAAAATGGAGCTGCTTCTGGTCAAGTTTGTCAAAAAATAATTATACATATCGGTTTTAAGAGCTCTTATTACTATAATTTTTTTTATTTAGCTTTATGAACCGAAGCTAACTTACAAATACTAAAATAGTTATCGATAAAAAGAGCACAAATAAAAGTTAATTTTCAATAACAACCCCGCCATGTTATATCGTTTCATCATTTATCAAAATGCTCCAAAGTCACCTATAACCGAAATGTTTCCGCGAATCATTATATTTGATGAATGTTCCATTTCTGAATACGAAACTCCAGTTCAAATATCATTTTTTTATTTTAAATCACACTGAAAATGTTACTTTGTTGCGTAGTAATGTACGTAATGTCTTTATCATTACTTTACCTTTTTTAGTTTTATATGTTTGTTTGTTTTAAAAGAGTATATATATTTTTAAATGAATAATATTTGAAAGTATTAGTTGTATATTTAAAATGTAGTATTTTTTTAAATAATATTACAGTTTAAAAAACAATAAATCAGCTTCACGCTGTATCTCGCACACAGCATGGTAAGCAGAGGGAATTTAGTGTTAAGACACTCCATTCCCCATTTTCCACTGAACTCTGGAGGCATTGCGTCTCGAAAACTAAACGAAGAAATTATATTACATTCCTTAAGTGGGAATCGAACCCACAAGCAGTCGAGTTTACAGTCATACTTTGTGCCCTTGCGCCAATTAATAATATCATTAACTAATTTTCTCAATTTGACATCAGATAATTTCATTTATGGCGTTTGTGCTTATAACGATTGTACGTTTCTATCCTACTTGAAACAGTTTTAGCTTTATAATAAACTGACACGCTATTTGGTTAATTCTAATCTGAAGCCAGTCGTGATGCAGGCGAGGATACAGGCGTGCCACAATAAAACACGACAGGTTGTGGGTTCGATTCCTGCTCTAGGAAAAGAAATATATATTTTTTTCAGTTCCTCCCTTACCACTCCACATGGTATGTCTCCACAATTCGGCGCAAAGTGGGTAACGGAAGCGTCTTAATTGAAACCCACACGATCCGGAAATACTTTAATGAATGGAACAAAAAAATATACACAAGTTACAAAATCCTTGCTCACTAACTTTCAAAATAATTTTGTCAATATTACCAATATAATATTAATACTATATTATATTTTTGCATCGTTGTACAAATTATTATTATTTTGTCTAGTAAATATATTACAAATCTAAGACTGCTATGCTACGAGTATGTTATATGAATTAATTGGTGTATTTTGATTTACAGCATTGTCTATAATACTTTTTAGATTTCTCCATAGTAGTATCAAGTTTTCATTATAACGTAGTTTTTTTATTATATTTATACATTAAAATATTTCACAATGACTACTTCCAATAAAAGAAAATCAAACTTGAAACATTAGTTAATTCAATATTACAAGTGCGATGGGGTCCTATAAATAAATAATAACGGCGATGAAGTGGAAAAGTTGGGGCTCTATTGTTCAATAGTTACGATTTGAAAGAATAATTTTTATGATACCTACATTTATACCTTTTTGTTCTTTGTTTGATTGTATGCTCTTTTAAATTTTTATATGTTTTCATCATTTTCTATATAAGATTGTCGTGTCGCTGCAGTAAACAAGACAAAGAGATTTCTGCGCGAATTAATAATATCATTATCTAATTTTCTCAATTTGACATCAGATTTTTTCTAACACTCAACACGCAATATCTCAAAAATTGGGCAGAAAGTGGAGAACGGAGTGTCTTAAAAGTATGTTCCCTCTGCCTACTCTGATATATATGGGATATATCGTGAGGCTCTACAAACACATGTATATAGATAGTATACGAAAGTTACGACTAAAATACACCGTGCACAAAGGATATTATGATATGAATAAAATATTGCTTCTTTATAGAATTTTTTTTTAATATACCTTTTTTTTAGGTTTATCGAAGGATCGGTCAGCTGTCTCAGTAATATTTGATATATTTTTTTTCTGTTTTTTTAGCTTCACGTTGTATCCCGCATGTAGCAGGGTAGGCAAGTGGAGCCTAGTGTTAAGACACTCCGCATACTATTTTCCGACAAATTCTAGAGGCATTGTGTATTGAGTGGTGAAACTCAATGTATCGCTTTACCTTGACACCAGAGCGAAGAAAATATAAATATTTCATTTCTTCGGGGGGAAATCGCACCCACAACCTGTCACCTTTACAGTCACACGCTTGTGCCCCTTCACCACGACTAGTTTCAGATAAACAGTCATCCTTTGTATATTAGAAACGACAACCTGCATAGGGACCTCTA
>DWLH01002986.1:0-10079 GCA_018249795.1 Heliconius telesiphe telesiphe | reverse complement strand
ATACAGGCACGTTTTGTATATGGTTTCTTCTTCTTGCTTATCTTTTGTAAATTTAATAATCTACCTAAACACCTTTATTCTACAGTAAATAATTCATAATTAAGAACCTCAACACACAAAATAAATCTAAAAAGTAAACTAACATCAAGTTGGAAGATAATCAGGTATTTTCTCTCTCATATCTCTTCATGTTATCATGATTCATGGCTACGAACACTTGATTAAGTCCCTTTTCAAAGAATAAAAAACTAAATCCAAAATTGTTTTATCCATGTTTGGATTTGGCTACGATGCCTCATATATACATACCTATATACGCATGCATACATTCACAGATACGTCAAGCTCATAACACCCCTCTAATTTTGTCGTGGGTTAAAAAGGCAATTTGTAAGTTGTAACAAATGCTTGGGGCTTTGCTCACACATTTTGAAGAGCGAAATTGCTGAAAATATGTTTCCTTCTTCTTACCATTGGCTACCTTTTTTGTGCTTGCTCTACTTCCTGGGGGCTATGAACTTGGTGGAACTTTATATGATTTGATTATTTTATTTTGAATATCGTCAATAATTTCTTGAACAATTTATTCGTTTTAAGTCTCAACTTTAACAAAACGAGACGCACAACGAAAACAAGATCAAAACAAAAGAGAATAAGGTATGCAATAGTAAAACTACGAATTCTATGCTGCCAAGAGAGAATATGATCTGGTTGATAGTACATCCATTTTTAACAAACAGAAAACCCGACTTAAAACAACGAACTAAATAGTCAAAAATATTTTTACATAACGTAAAACATACTTTGATTTTGTTAAACAAAAATAATTAAAAAAGATTTTATAATTTTGAAGTCGGTGCCTAGTAAAACAAACAGACTTAGTACTTCGATATTGTA
Organism: Heliconius telesiphe telesiphe; assembly: GCA_018249795.1. NCBI lineage: Eukaryota > Metazoa > Arthropoda > Insecta > Lepidoptera > Nymphalidae > Heliconius > Heliconius telesiphe. Next base: position 9,182 of record DWLH01002986.1, on the reverse strand, counting down.
GTAAAGTTGTTGTAGTATTAGCTTGACACCGACTTCAAAATGTGTGTAGTGGAATATATAGTTATTCGTCCATTTGTCGCGCACATACTTAATGCAAATTTAACATTTACGTGATTTTAAATTGAAATGAGACCACACAAGAAGTACTAGCTTTCAAATAAAAAAAGAATCATCAAAATCGGTTCACCCAATAAAAAGTTCTAAGGTAACAAACATAAAAAACAAAATACAATCGAATTGATAACCTCGTTTTCTCACAGGCGTCGATTAAAAAAGCAAATGTTTTATTATTGTTAATAGCACAATTTATGAAATAAAAAACATCTCACAATTATATTCCTAATAAGAACTTCAATAAAGCATAAGTTGGTCACATGCATCTTTATTTAAAATGTAAATCTATATCGACATTAACTAACATGTTCAAAACCTTTAGATATAAATAAATACTGTTGGTATGCTATGATTGTTTATTCCCTCCTTCGTCTCCGTGTCGTGTCTTATTTAGTGTTCGTGATACAAATCCTTTGCATATTTTTTTTATAATTCCTTCTTTTGCCTACTCTTTAAATTTAGTGACTGCATCACTGCAGCTGAATGGCACTGCAATCAGCTGAATCTTGCCCAAAAAGATTGATTGGTCACTTTGCTTCATATATTCTACTTTTAAGGGCTCCGTACATAAAAGGTAAAAATTGAACCCTTATATGACGACTTTGTTGCCCGCCTGTCAAGACCATTTATCGCGAGATTGCGTGGAGGTATCAAGCTAAAGTTAATATCAAATATTTAGGTCTATGGTCCCTTAAAGTAGCGAAAACCTTCTAAATCAACGCAATCAAATGATACGAGTATTTATGCATCTAATTTGCTACATTTTCTTAACCGCTGGATAATCAAAACCTATAGGATAATTCCCGTAGATTATCACAGTTCGACATGAAGTAAGAACTTACAATGCAAATAAAGAAAAAAATTAATTATGAAACTTATACGTATTTCATTGAAAAAAATAATTATAAACTTATATTTATAGTAAATTTTATACAAAGTGTGTGCATGCCTCTGAAAATATGTTTGTCTATTTTTATAAATTATACTTTCCGTTGACCTACAATCCTGAAATTGGTATGTAAGTCTCGGTGGGGATCCAACTCGCACTTAATCGGTTTTTTTTGAGTTTGACACAGCTGGAAAAATTTGCTGGTGAAATCATAGAAAGCAATTCAATAAATGTTTGAGATATACATAAAGTACTTAAAGCTTTGAAAAGAATCAGAAAAAAAGATGTAATAATCTTTTATAAAGACGACATAATTCTTACATATCATAAAATATAATTATTTATCACCGACGTAGGCTTTAAGCTACACAATAGATTTTGTAAACTATACGTTCAAATCCTACAGAAAAATGTTAAACTCTTTCTTGTACGTATATTTTTTGTGCTAATCTGAATAGTTATTGAAAGACTTTGTCAAAAGTGAATAGTTGAATATTTAGGTTTCTAAGCATAAGCATATATAAGCTGCGCTAGACTTCTACATGCACGTGTCTGCCTTTTTTTATTTGCGAGCATGTAACAGAGTGAGCTAAAGAAAACCTGGTTATTTTATTACAATTTAATATGATCTTTAAATTATACACCTAGTTAGTATTCTAGCGATAGGCGTTTATATCATATTAAATTGCAATAAAATTCTACAAAATGATAGGATTGAACTACATCTAAAATAGTTTATTTTTCAATTTTAGCGCATTTTAAAACAAGCTTTTTTGGGAGTCCACAGTAGAACGCTTACCTGCCAGTGACCCTTGCCAGCCCTTACGACGGCTGCAACGTTCCATCCGGAACGTGCAATTTGCGAGAGTGCACTGATAGGGAGTCTCCCCAAGACAACGCGAAATAGTACAAATAGCTACGTGAAATGGTAGTGGAGGGATGGGAGAAAAGATGAATGAATTATTAGATGGGATGAATGGCAGAGATTTGGATGTTATTTGTGTGACTGAGACCAAGCAAAAGAGCAATGACACGACCGATTTACCGGACAGTCGGATCTTTTACTGGGCCTGCGTACCAGAGTGAGTGGAGCTGTAAAGGTATAGGTGTGTTATTGTCCTCTCGGTTGGTTAGTGTAGGAGTAGAATACAAGGCAACCAACTCGAGACTACTTTGGGTTCGCTTCAAGCTGAGGATAACAACAGTATTCTTGTTAGTGGCGTATGCGCCAGTATCCTCAGCTCCATTAGGCGAACTCGAAGAGTTTTGGGGAGAGTGTTAGGGACATTCTAGGTAGCGTTAGCGATAGGTCGGAACTGAGGGAAGCGGTTACGAAGGAGTGCTAGGTCAGTATAATGACAAAAGAATGAATAAGGGTGGAATATAAGCTATATTGCCATTATAAGCTATATTAGAAATTTGCAAGGAAATTAATTTGCATGTATACATGAGAGCGAATGGAAAGAAATAATATGATTGATTTATTCCTAGTGTATCAGCGTATTCGAAGCCATGTCATGAACACGCGAGTGTTTAGGGGTTCTGAACTGGAAAAAAAACCACTATCTAGTCGTTGCTAGAATAAGGGCAGACCCCTTATTCGCAGGTTGGCGCAGCTGCACGAGGTGTCAAAACTTGGATTCGAATAACCGCATAAGAAGCTGAAAGCTTCAAGATCCACCGATTAGAGAGGAATATCAAGAAAGAGTTACCAAAAAGCTAGACAGCAGCGAATCTGAAAATGGAAATATTGGAGTTTGCTGGCAGAATCTTAGGGATTGTATGAAGGAAGCAGCGACAAGGGTATGTGGTAAAGGGAAATGGATGAATGGTGACATGATGAAAAGCAAGATGCTGTAGAAAAAAGAAGAAAGCATGGCAGGATTATATAGCCTCAGGTAAGGATAAAAGCGGATATAAGCGGTAGCGGTTAGGCGGAGGATCGGGAGCTCTGGTGCACCCTAGGGGAGGCCTACGTCCAGCAGTGGACCGAAATAGGCTAATAACGAACAACTTCACGGAAAACACGAAGCTTTTCTGGCGGAAAATTAGTGTTTCTCGAGGTTACTCACTAACCTGTAGAATGAAAGGGGTGCTTTCGAAAGACAGACAAAAGTAATACCACGGTTCTCGTATTTGAAAGAAATGAAAAAAAGACGAAATGCAAGATCAGTGTAAATGGTAAAATATTAGGACAAGTGTATTGTAGTGGTATATTTGTAAAGTATGTTCAGTAGAGATGGAAGATGGTTAGATGTGGAAAGACGTATTGCTGCCGGTAACAGGACAAGACGGTGAAACGTCTGCAGCTGCATGTTTCGCCGCACACAATGCAGTGTTAAAGTTAAATAAAAGCTTGTAAAAATGAAGTAGTGAGCGGAAGATAATAGGAAATTTACAGTATATTAAATAGATAATAAATATATAATATTATTTCACCTTAAGATGATACACTAGCTTTGATATTTAATTGGGTCACGATCCCTCTCTAATTGATACCTATATATATAACGTTTCATATTTGCATAGAATATGTTTGTGATCTTTAAACATTTAGTTATTAGGGTAGACAAATACTACGTTACTAGTATAACATCTTATGGTTTAGCTTTAAGCAATAATGTACTCTTATTTTTATTTTGACGCATTCCCTACAGTTTTCGGGGTAATGAAAAAGTAATTAGAAGTCAGTCGTGGCGGAGGGGCACAAAGTGTCACTGTAAATGCGACTAGTTGTGGGTTCGATCCTACTCGAGGAAATGAAATATTTATTTAATTTATATTTTTATTTTTTCGCACTGGTGACGAGGCAAAGCACTGCGTTGAGTTTCACCACTAAACATGCAAAGCCACTGTTCTCCAAGTTCCGCGAATTCTTCGCGGAACGTGGAGAACAGTGTCTTAACTAGTTTCTCTCTGTCTACCCTGCTGCATGCAGGATATAGCGTGAAGCTGATAAAAAATTATGGTAGTAAGTAAGTAAGCTTAATTTTTCGCCGAAATACCAACCTACCTACCTGGTATTGATGTTGGTTGAAATAAATCTGGAAGATCAGCTATTACTGGCAGTTAAGATACGATGCTTGAAGAAGTTTGACGATTTATGTTCAATCTTTAATATCAATGCAATGGAAAAAATTTAAATAGAGTATAATAATTATACAATATTCTCTCTTACTCTTTCTCGCTCGATATGGCTTTTAAAATTCAAAAGTCATCTTTCCGCACAACTATTCTTTCGCCTTATAATACTAATAATCTCATATTTATTATCTCAATTCAGATAAAAGTCAATAGGCTAAGTTAGTATCTTTATGGGAAATGGTTACCTCTGCCTACCCTGCTACATGTTCGAAACAGCTTTAAACAGAAAAAAAAATCTTAAACATACAATAATATAATTTATTTTTAAATAAAAGTTTATGAAACAAAATTTATGTGAATACCTTGAATATCAAATGTGGATCGTGTGACGCGTTTAATATTTCGCGGTCAAGGAATAAAAATGTTGTTAAGTTAGTTTTGCTCGCTTGAACTATACGATTATTTCCAACTTCTAATAAGATTTTTTCAATACCTTGTATAATAATGAAACCCACACTAGTGTGAACGATCCTAGGATCGTTCTACCTTTTCGTGCAAAAATCATTTCCAGGCTACCCGTTCGTCAACTTATAATTTATTTTTAATTATTTACACGGCAAACCTCACTGTCATAATCTGGCTGGTCTGCCTAGTCTGGCTTTAAAAGGTGCATCTTTTATATTATGGGATTGTTAAATATTTTTTTCAGGAAAATTTATTTTTTCCATTCATTACGATCTTTTTCCCAGCTCTGATCTCGGCAAGAATGTTACTACTTATTTACGTACATTCGAAATAACTGTTTTTTTAATACATGATATTAAAGCTAAGGTTCTTGTTCTTGTTGTTTTTTCGATGAAAAACTTACTCCCTACAGAGATACTAACAACATAAATAAGTTGTAACAAGCGTATAAAAATTTCGACGTAGCTTGATGAGAACGTATGGCTTAGAGGTCAGAACGCCTGGTCGATTTCCAGGAGGCGCGGGTTCGAGTCCCGCTACGTTCAAAATATTATACGTTTTCTAAATGAGAAAAGTAGTTCTTCTTCTTTTAAAACGTCAACAGTAGTTAGCATTCTCCAGATACACCTACCGTGCAGGTGCCATCACGTTGGTAGGGGATATCATAGCGGTGCCTCAGAGATACTGTAGTCTAAACTTCTCTGCCTACTAATATAGTAATAGTAACTAAAGTTTAATAAAAAAAACTAAGGAAATAAATTATTTGAACGAAATAAATATAAAATGGCCTAGTAACACACATACTAGAAGGTACTCATGTGACGCGTAATTGATAAAAAAAATTAAATATACATATGTAAAATATTTGATGATGATTAAGAACTTATTACATAGTACGCTTTCTATATTTTTTTAAATACTTTCGTTTTTTTTATAAAAACTAAGTAATATAGTCAAATGTGTGCAAAAAATTATCGGACTTGTATTACTTTTGCATAATTTATAATAGTAAATCTCTATGACAGAGTAATATACATAACGCATTCAATTATTGTGAACATTCATTCCCACTTGGGAACACTGTTAAGACAAATCAAGGTCAATAGTAGTGTTAGATACTTCGAAAAAAGCCTCAACCGGAACGGAAAACTAAGATATTAAATATTCCATTCGACTGAGTGAGAATCGAATATGCGTTTATAAGCATATTATAAGCACACGCTTTTACCCGCCCCACTTTACTCACTTTACTTTATTTCCATTAAAAAAGAAATATTGTTATATTAATTCTTCGCTAAAAATATTGCTTAAATTAATTTGAGTAACCTAAGTCATTAAGTTTGAAAATTTTGCAAAGTTATCCGCAACTTCATTTTACGTCAAACTGTTCAGATGAAAAATGAATATTTTTCGAGTGTTTAAAACATTTAAACACCCATTTGCCTCGCATGTTATTTAGGAAATATTGTTTTATTAGACTTGAAGATATTGACATGCTTTTAGTTTTATTGAATAACTTCATGAAGCATTTTTGCATACTTTCTATTTTATATCAAATGTGAAAAACACTTTATGTACATGTTTCAGAAAACCAATATTTATTTTCTATTTTACTAGCGACCCACACGCGGCTTCGCCCGCTTGAACTATGTAATTATTACTTTACTTATCTGCTTGACTTTTATACTCTAATAACAATATCATTTTAAAAACAATATTTATATTATAAAGTAATTTTCCGCCAATTCAATAAAACAGTTCTTTATAGCAATTTTGTTCTACAATACTTTTTAAAATGGTATAACTTCCCATAATACAATAGTGAAAACTGCAACTAAATCAATTAAACAGTTTCCAAGATTAGCGTGAACAAACGCACAGAAAAACAGACAAAAAATAATATCTATATTTTTGGTTCTATTACGTTATTAAACGCTACCAATAACATGTATATTTATATATATATATATATATATATATATATATATATATATATATATATATATATATATGTACAGAAAGATTCTTAGTGTAAGTCCACATTACCGCAGAGGTCGTTATTTTGATTTACTAAGAACTAAGATTTTTAGCCTTTTAACTCTTTATACCGCCTGCAGCATAGTAGCCAAAGAAACCCTTGTACCATGAATTAAGATGTTCTCCGCCTACTCTCTCTGTTTTCCGCCAACCATCCGAATTCGAGAGCTTGAGTCTTGACTGATGGAACACAACATCGCGCTTTGTTTTGCCATAGCGGGGAAAAGATAATAATCTGTTCCCGCCGAGTATGAATCAAATGAGGCATTGCGTTGCGTGTTGAGTGGCAGAACTCATCGCCGGGCTTTTCCCTTGGTGCCAGAGTGAAGAAATCAAACTATTAAGAAATTATAATTCATTCCCTCGAGTGGAAATCGAACCCATAACCGTCACCTTACAGTCACACCTTTGTGCCACTGCGCCACGACGGCCTCAATGATACGTGCAGATATATATAATACTAGTCAAGATAAATAATCCTATGGTACATCTTTGTGTAACTCCAATGGTTGACACAGCGTACACCAATTGACATGTATCGTTATTTTACGACCAAAATTACAAAAAAATAATTACAAATTGTAGCCTATGTTTTTCTGACGTATAACCTATAGTACTGTAAAATTTCATCCAAATCCGTCCAGTAGTTTTGTCATGAAAGAGTAACAAACATACATCACCATACATATGTATGTAATGCAAAAGTTTGTGAGGATGGACATCCATCCATTATAATATTAATCTAACCTGGGAAATGATAATTTAAATAATTTCTTTGGTTTTAATTGAACCTAAAATCATACCTTATATAATTAGTCTTATAATCAAAATCTACACATATACATGAAAAAACCAAAATAAAATAATATTCTTTAACTTGATTTTTCAATGCTTGTTCCAAAATATTTTAACTAAAGTGTGTCACAAATTGAGTCTCATTAGAAAAGAAATTAATGTTATTGTGCAAACTGTTGCTATTGAGGCAGTCGTGGCGCAGTGGCACGAGCGTGGGTCTGTAAACGAGACGTGTGCGTTTGATTCCTACTCGGGATAGTGAATATGTTTATATTTATATTTAATAGTCTCTTTTACTTACTCTGGTAATAGAGTAAAGCGCAGTGTTGTGTTGCACCACTTAACACGCTCGTAAAATTCGGCGGAAAGTGGAGGACGGAATGGCCGAATTCTGACCACGACCCAAAGCCAAAAAAAAATCATCATCATACAGTTAATGATAGATTTAGTTACATGATGAAAATACTTTTCCTATAGGTATACAAATGAAAAACAATAATCAATTTCGCTACTTACACGTTGGGTTCGATTCCCACTCGAGGAAATAAAATAATTAATATTTTCATTTCTTCGCGCTTGTGTCAAGTAAAAGCGCAGCATTGAGTTCCGTTACCCAACTTTCTTTTATCTACCCTGGTATATACAGTGTGGAGGTGAAAAGATTAAAATATATATATATTTAATCACAATTCTAAATACGAGTATTAGAATATGAAGAATATTTCAAAAATGAACTAAGAACTGTATTTTTTTTTTGTTTCCCTTTTGAGGTTAGCAACTTTAAATATTTTTTGAGGTGACTAGAATTCTTCCTCTTGAAATAATACGCTACTTTTAAACTTTTAAATAACAAGAAAGTTAAAATTTAATTGAAAAATTTTCTACAAAGTCTCTCTTAGTAGTAATTCTTTTATATTAAAATTTTAATACTTTCTAACTAACTAAAAGTGAATATTCCTTTTGAAAATATAAACTTAACTACTTTCCGTGGTAACCAAATTAATTGTTATATACTTGTTCCACTCGGAGCTCTTGGAGTTCATTTTTACTACGCTTATATCATATGCATGTATAATATTATTTCGTGGTTCTCTCTGTTTTACTCTGCTATGTTCAGGATACAGCACGAAACTAAAAGAGATATTTTTATGATAGGGTAATTTTTTATCAGGTCAGACAATCATAAATATAATGTATAACTTATCATACCAAGATCTTGGGCCTCTTGGGCCTTTGGGACTTTTACTTAAGTTTTTCTGCATAACCTTTTTTCACATTTCACTAGGTATTTTTGTATTAATTTGTAAAAGACCAGTTGTTACACTATTTCAAATCCTCTGATTGTGTGATTAATCACATTAAAATGCTATAAGCACATACAGATTCTACAGTATGTTTTGGTAAGACGAACTATATTTTTAAAATAGTCATAATATAATTTGGGGCCGTTGTGGCGCAGTGGCATAGCGTGTTGTGATAAATGCTACTATTATGCGTTCAATTCCCATCCGGGGAATGAATTATTTAATGCTTCCCTCAGATAACAAGATAAAGCGCGGCGTTGAATTGCGCCATATAGTCGGCGAAAAGTGGGGACCGGAGTGTTTTAACACTAGGTTCCCTCTCCCTACTATGCTATGTGCCGGATACAACGTGAAGCAAAAAAAATATACATTCTAGAGTTACAGCATCTTTATAAGAAATATTGAACTTAAAATAGACGAATCTATTACACCCAGTGTAAAAGAAATTTTGCAGATCGTGACTTTGACAGGGTCCTTCGAATGTTATTTCCGTT
>DWLH01002985.1:0-10079 GCA_018249795.1 Heliconius telesiphe telesiphe | reverse complement strand
AAATAGGTCCGCAATTATCCATAACCAAGTAACAATAATAATGAACGCCATCGAACCACCAATAAATTATATATAACTACATCGTACTCCAAAAATATTCAATTTCATTCGTTTTTATAAAGATCCACGACATCGTATCTCTTATAAATAAGTTAAATAATTGCAAAGGTTCCGTTGCATTAGCCGTTTCTTATAGATACAATTTAAATATCTGTTTGTGATTACAAAATAACTGTTTTTGCAAGTGCATGTGATTATTTACAGCTGAATTAATTTTTATGGGACTTTCAGTGACCGATAGAGAGGGTTATGGAGCAATATATAGGCTGCTTTATATACCGGAATTTCACGGGATAAAGATTTACTCTGGAAAAAAAAATTACACGTGCGTGTATATGTACGCGCTAATATCTATGTAGATAATCCATGAAGTAACTAAATATTTTCCTATATTAATACAATAATTTTTTAGAGCAATTTCAACTAAAATCTCAAAAGATTAAAATTACGATTTACTAAGTGTAAAACAACGGTATAGATAACCGAACTGAGATAACTGATTATTCTTTCCTAAATATACTTAAATAACATTAAATCAAAAGGAGCGGGCGATGCCGCGCAATGCCAAAATTCACACCACACCAAGAAATTTTAAAAAATCTAACTAATCTACAACTCGAATAAGCTAAGAGAACCAAAAGAAAAATATAAATTAATTATAAACAGCAAATACTTATATAAAAATTAACATTAGATTGAAAATGTATGAAAATTTACAAAACCGTCAACGTCGTCTTGTTGTCGTCGTGTCGCGTCGTCGTGCGGGTCGTAGGCTACGTCATTTTGAATCAGAGATATCTCCTTAATTATCCCAATATTAATAATCTATCTCCTACGTCAATCTTCGATTGTTCCATATATCTATCCAATCTCTAAATATCTATCCAATCTAGAGGTTGGATAGATATATGGAACAATCGAAGATTGACGTAGGAGATAGATTATTAATATTGGGTGTTATTAGAATGTTAAACAGTAAGCTATAATTTTAATCTAGATGAAATGCTAAAGGTAGTCTACCTTAGACTATTATATTTAATTTGATAAGGATGAATACCTAATTATAGATAAAAAAATTAATTCATCCGATAAATTTAAATTAAATATATTAAAATGGTTAATGTAGTCCAATCTTTAGAGATAAACGTATACTATCGCGGACCTTTTTTTTAAAGAACAATATTTTTTTTTATGTGTCTCATAAGGTTGAATCGGTGCACGCTATGTAAGCGTTCAGGAAGCTCATTTTTAGCGATATTTTCATAAAAAGCAAAATTCCTTGTTGCTTAGCGACGGTTGAAATAACATGGCAGAATAAATTACATGTCAAATGCAAATGTATTTTAATATATTAGTATATATCGAGATTATTAAAAACATGACAAAAAAAAGTAACCTATGTCCATCCCGAGACCCTCAAGTATCTCTATATAAAATTTTATCACAATCAGATCAGCGGTTTGGCTCTGATTGCGTCACAGACGGCAACAGCCTTATGTTCTGGAACTCTGGTGTATGTAGTAGTGTCCGCTGTGTTTCGAGACACGATACGACACGACGGGTGGGATGTGTGCCGTGCGTTTATTTAACACATCCGCCGCCTTGCGGTAGTGCGTTCGATCCAGCGACTTATATTGATCTCACAAATCAAACAACATTACGAATCACCATTTTAATATAATGTTAATATAAACAAGCGTAACAAGTACCTTCAGAAAAATCACGCACATAAGGTCCCGGGGAGTTCAATAAAACTGTTTACTGGTAGGAATTTACGGTGTAGGGGCGGGGAGGTGCCCTTGCTTTTTTTCCCTTTTATTATAACTAGCTCGCAGTTATAGTGGAGAGGAAGATAGGACGCGCTCTTGGCTATTCTTCGGAAGAGCTTCGAGTTATGACAAAGTAATATTTTCGAGTTTCAGCTATTTAGATTAACTTCTGATGGCATTATATTAAACTCATGTGTTGCAAATATAACTATCTTAACACTGTTACGTCTGAATCTCTAAAAGATTTTGGGTTATTCACGATCAAAACTATAAACGGTTCTAACCACTAGACGATCATCCCAAACACCTTTAAATTTATTAAATAATATTTTTAAAGGTGTTTGGGATATCAGTTAGATACCGTTGAGCTATTCTATTGCTTCAAGAATTCGATGTTATACTTACTTCACAAGTTGTCATATATCTGATAAGCCACTGAAGTCACGCGAAGTCACACTGAAGTCAATCGTTACTGAAGTCAACCGTTACTGAAGTCAAACCTATAGACAACCGTTGATCCCTCGATCGCGTTACTCACTGTAATCTGTATTGTATACTTATACTAAGAAAAGCCGGATATTTTTCAATACTTTGCCCTAGTTTTGTCTCACAAAGAAATTATATGAAGATAAATCGTATTGCATTATAAAATTATACACGTGGGTGTTGTTAATGCTTTATATATGCAGGGACAAAAGCTATTTCGGGAGTAAAATTAAAAAGTTGGCGCCAAAGTGAGAACAGTTGGAAAGCGTCTGAATTATCAAAAAATGGACACGAGTTTGATTCCCATTCGAGGGAATAAAAATATGTATATTGCAGTGCCCACAGACAAAACAACTGCATTTAGAAAGTTGAAATTTGGCATGTAGGTCATTTAGAAAGACTACAGTAGCACTAGAATATTACTTAAAATTGCTACGTAATGGGAAAATCCAAGAGTTTCTTTTTTAATTCTTCAACTCCAAGCAAACAAAGCTGCGGGCGATGACTATTATATATCTGTAGTAGTATATAATATTTCCGTCCTTATTTAGAAATACTGATTATTTATGCTGCTATTATTGAAAGTTTCTGCCACGCTCTAGTTCTTTTTGTTTAATTTAAAACTGAAAAAAATGTTCATAATGTGGCAAGAAACTTTAGTCTTTTATTTTCAATATGTTTTTCGGCATTTTCAATTAATCTGATTTCCACTTTAACACTCCGTTCTCATTAAGACACTTTCGTTTCACATTTTCCACCGAACTCTGGAGGCATTGCGACATCACTGACAAAACTTCCATACTTTAATATTTATTGTTTTATAATAACTTTAAATAATAGAAAACAATACAATTCACTTAATTATCACAAATTTAATATTAACTATTATTTTTAGTGATCGACCGAAAACTGCGTTTTAATTTCGGTCAATTTTAACTAAGAAATCCAGGTTCGGCCGCAGTTTCGATTGGACATTTATTATTTACAAACGTTCGGATTACAGGAAAATTTAATGATTTTCACTATAGTACCATGAAGGAATCTAATGTTAAGATACTGCATCCTCTTTACATTTATCTTACCAGGGCAGTGACATGCAATGAGAATGAAAAAATAATAATTTACCCAGGTGAGAATAAAAACTACAACGATCGCGCTTGCCTGTCCCTCTGTGGTACTATGGCCACAAATTGTTATGTCTATAGCTACATAATAGAACTAATTAATATTTAAATAAATATTAATAAATTTGATAATTACTTAAAATATTTAGTCTTATACAGGTGGCTATCATTCATCAATGCGTATTAGGAATTATTGTTAAACTAAGGACTAAGAGTCATGCAGCTTCAAGCTGTGAAGATAATACATTCACATTAAGTCGCGTTACGGTTTACCAGACCGAGTAAATGAGATGATTAAATATTTCATTCCCCTAATAGGAATCGAACCCACAATCGTCGCGCATAAAATCGCACTCTTGCGTCCCTGCGCTGCAACTGACTTCAACTGACAATAATTCAAACCTTTAGAAAAAATAATTTTCTAAAAATAAAAATATATTCAAATACGAAAGCTTACACAAAATAGGATACATATGTACGTCATAATATGTATCTCATTTTGTATGAGTATAAAAGATGCTACCGCGGAAGTCATAAATTTGTTGTAATACCGGTACAAGAACCAGGTTTACTTGTTAAATAAAATGAAGTTATTTTTAATGTAAGCTGTTTTAGTGAAAATGTGCCCTACTTTCAAACTCAGTTTTCACGATTTTGAAAACATCACTTGAAAGGTTTTTTTAACTTCACGCTTTACCTCGCACTCTAATACGGGGTAAAATGAAAAACAAAAGATATATGTACATAACGACATAGCAGCTTCATGCTATTAGTCCCATAGCAGAGTAGACAGAGGAAATCTAGTGTTAAGACTCTCCGTTCCCCATATACCGCAAAATTTTCAATATATTGCGTGTTAATTTACAGAACTCAACGCAACGCTATAATCACAGGATCTATTTCAGAACAGCTATGTAAAGGCAAAAAAATGTTTTTTTTTAGATTCACGCTGTATCCTGCACATAGTAAGTTTTTAGCTCGTTACCAGAGCGAATTAATTAAAATATTCAATACTTAATTGCCTCGAGTCGGAATCGAACCCACAGCCTGTCGCGTTTACATTCGCACGCATGTGCCACTGCGTCACTACTGGCCTCAGAATAAGTAGTCAGATATATAAATCATCTTGGCATAAAGTAATAACATCAACGGGAACATGCACCCAAATAACTATTTCTAGAAGACTATTCGCTATGTATTTTTGTAAATGTAATTTGTACATTAAGTTTTTTATTAAATTTTTAATTGGCACATTTACGGTGCATATTAAAAATGTTTATCTATATTTTTTAAACATTTTTAAAGTGTCATTCCACACTTAGGAAAGAAAAATACTTATTTAGAAAACATATAAAAATTTGAACGTAGCGGGACTCGAACCCGCACCTCCTGGAAACTGGAAATCGGTTTCCAGGAGGCGCGGGTTCGAGTCCCGCTACGTTCAAATTTTTATACGTTTTCTAAATAAGTATGTTTATCTATGTCGTGGTCAATGTTCAATTTACCATTCACCTACATTGTTCAGGCCGTCGCGACGCAGCATAGACACTACGGTTTAAGGTTTTATTCCCATTCGAGGTGATAAATGGTTCTCATTTCCTCGCTCTGGTAACATAGGAAGGTACAGCGTTAAGTTCTTACACACAGTACACAATGTTACGAAATTGAACGGAAAATTGACAGCGGAGTATTTTATTACTAGGTTCTTCCTACGTACGCTGCTATATGCGGAATATAGAGTAAAGTTAAAAAACAATAATAAAAAAAAATGTCAAAGAGAACAGGACTACCAGGAGTATAGGAATCGCTATCAAACAGAAGATTTTCTCCAAAATCAACATTTTTTTTTTTGCTCTATAATAAACCAAAACTAATTTAATACTAATACTATGATAAAAGTTTGTTTGAGGTCTCAGTTTTTGTAACCAAAGAAGTCTTGCAAATATGTAAAAAAAGCTAAAGATTTCCCAAACCAATATTGTAAGTGTAATAAAATATTGTCATATTATACTATTTTTTACGGCGAATCAATTATTTTTATTATGTAGGTATGGATGTTCATCTTGATCGTCTGCTGGTTATAGGCTACATGAGTCGTTAAATTGACTATAGCGCTCTCTAGAGAATTTTCAAAAAAAATCTTTACTATGTCATGTGTGGTATTAAATGAAAGAGTTTTCTTAGCATATTTCAAGTATGTAAGCATTATTAGCTCTTGCTCACGACTTTGTTTGTAATCACCTAATAATTGCAAAAAATATATAAAACGAATTCACGTAACTTCAAAATATGTTAAATAAAAAGGAAGTTTAATAACAAAAACCCGACTACTAAAACATTCTCTAAAAAGTACAAAACAAGAAAATAGCCCCAGCTGAAATTATTATGTACAAACTATAAAAAATTACCGACTATTAAATAAACAACAACTTACTTACACGTATTATATTTTACGTCATACAGATAGAGATATGTTTGAAATCCTTTAAGCTGGGACCTTTTGCTTGTGTTGTCCTTGGCCATCCAGCGGTGGTCGTATGCCACCTACTGTAGCTAAACAGATTCATTATAATGATAAAATAAAATTAAAGTGGCATACGATACGAGGTCACAAAAAAGCTGGAGCTGAAAAAACTACGTGTTTGCAATGTTTAGTTAAAATATTTAAAAAAAAAAACACTATGTTCACATTTCCTTTTACCAAATATTTGCGAAATGAAACGTGAAACTAAAAATAATAATAATCTTATATATGAAAGAGAACTTTGTGCCCTCATGAAGAAGCTCCATGTGTTAAGAATGGCTTACAATTTTTGGAGACATACGTGATTCCATCAAAAACATAAATGGAAAATGAGAGTCAAGTAAAATGTTAAGTAGCATTACTTAAACGTCCGTCGTCCTCAACTTCATCGACTGTGTGTATGTTATATGACGGGTTCTATGTTCACTCGGGATTAAATTGAAGCTTTAGAAGTGGGTTAGGGTTTTGATGAGTAAATGAGTCAGTCACAAAATGTCGATTTTTAAACGTTAATATGTCAATAACCGTTTGAGTTAAATTGTTAAAATTTTATATATATCACAAGCTAAGGGATTTTGACTAATTGGTTTACGTGTTATTAAGGGCTTAAAAGTAGCTTGAAATGGTTCATGTAAAATACACATTGCGCGTTTCCAGATTTTTATTTGGCTGGACACACTAGCGCGTGTCTTGATTACGTTAACATAAATTTTAAACCAATTTCAATTGTCTTTGTACGATTAATTGTTGAACTAATTTATATTATTAATGTCGTGCGTAAATTATACAGTGTTTCAGGATTTTGTTATCTGATTCAGAATATATAATCTAGTGCGACTATTGTACAATATGGTGGGTGGATTTAAATTTTTTATTGATAAAAATCGTGGGTAGGTCTTAAATATTGCTCTACTGAATCTCAAATAATCGAGAAATACGTATTTTCCGCATAAATTTCAAACAATTCAAATTACATTAAAATATTTCCTTTTTTACGTATTCTTATTTTAGTTTGGTTTTATAATATAAACTTAATTGTTCAAAACCATACAACAATAGGTTGGTATTTGCGTTATCATTGAGTAAGTTTGGATTTCAACTTCTATTCCAACCATGAGCCCAAAGCGTATTTAAGATAATATTAAAAAGTACTATAATGAATATTTAAAGCTGTTCCGATATTCATAAAGTAAGAGATCTGAATTATCCAAAAGTGGCAAATTTTAAATATATCACTTTGAGATTTTTTGATGTAGCATCATATAAAAGTTAAAATTGTAACATTTTGCACTTGCATCAAAAGCAATGAAGTACCTGTAATTTAATGAACACCTTTATTAGATTATAGAATTTTAAGAAATTATGATTTCAAAATAGATTACAATGAAACAAGAAAAATATTTGTTGGATTGAGAAAAAAACAGAAATTGCTAGTAAGAAATTCAAACCACAGTGAACATAAACAGTACCAAGTAATTGTTATTTTGAAAGAAGAGTAAAATTTTCTGAATCTTTTATTATTTCATCAGCAGTCCCGAGAGTACTTCGCTGAGATCTATACTTATAATACTATTATACTTCACTTGAAAGATCAAATCAAGAATTTGATGATAATATGTCATCAAAAACGAAAAATAATTACAATACAAGTACTTTAAAAGTACCAAATGTTGCAATATGTTTATTTTTTGTTGGGTAAAGACTAGTGTTGCCGATCGATAGTGGACTATCGATAGGATATCGATACTCTATCGATAGTAGTCCAATAGAAGGACTATCGATATTATAATCGATAGTATCGAAACTATCGATAGTTCAAAAAGGTACAATACTATCGGACAAATGCAATACTATCGATATTATCGATAGTATCGATACTATTGAATTTCTAGGAAACGATAGTATCCAGAGTATCGATAGTCTTCTTCTTCCTGGCATTAGTCCCGGCTATTTGCCAGGGTTTGCCTTCCTGCTCAACCTACTCCACTTTGCACGGTCTTTAGCGGTAGTATCGATACTATTGTTTGTTGTGAACTATCGATTGCATGCTAATTTGCGATAGTATTGCTTATTATTTTCATGTTATAATATTACCAATCATTATAATATTAGAAACATCTTACTTGAAGTACCTAACTAATTGCTTATTCTCTTCACCAAAAAAATCAAACAAAAGAAATATAACAAAAATGTATTTTGTTCTTTTCATTTTATTTTGTAACTAAGCTTAAGAATCATACTCAATACTATCGTGAATTAGCATATAATCGATGGTGCAAAATAATCGATGGTATCGATACTATAGAGTCTATCGATACTATTGTTTCGTAGATATTGAATAGTATCGATACTATCGATTGTATTGATTATTTTGTGATTAGGAGATACGATACTACAGATAGTATCGATAGTATTGCACTTAGACGATTGTATTGTATTTTTCTGAACTATCGATAGAATCGATAGTATCGATAAGATCGATATATCGATTGTTGTATCGATCGCATAGGCTTTTTTAGATTAAAACTATCGATGGCGGAACTATCGATAGTTTGGCAACACTAGTAAAGGTCATCTATAAATGTTTTTTCCTTGGGTGAGTTTTATAGAATAAATAACCATTTTTAATACTATAGTTTCTTTTTTAATTCATGAAAACATAATAAAAAAACTTTTAAGACTCTCCACTTAAAATCTAAAATAAAAAAAATAAAAAAATTCGAAAAAAATGCCACCCTACTGTACAAATTAGATTTTTTTAGATATCATTATAAAACAATGGACTTCATTCGGGACAATGATTGTATTATAATATTTAAATGATTTTTATTTCGGCGTTTTGATACTTGTACGTAATATTGTTATACATTACGCGGCGGTGAGTTCTACAACTCAACACACCATGTCTCAAAAATTGAGCGAAAAGTAGAGAACGGAGTGTTTTGCCCGTACTTTTTGCAAAAAAAAGTAAAGTCAAACAAATAAAATTTAATTAGCTTTATGTTCATACAAACAAAAAATAAATATTTCACTTCATTATAGCGATTCAGGCGTCATAAAAATTATAATCTATTAATTTACAATGACATCTCTATCTCTATCTTTATCTTTATCTCTATATATAATAAAAGGATAGAAAAGTCGATTCTGTACATGAAAGATATAAAAAAAAAATTAGGTGGGTTAATATATCCATTATAGAAACCACTCAGTAGAATTCTTGTCTGTCTGTCAGTCTTTTATTTGTTCGTCAATCACGCAAAAACTACCGGACAGAAATTGATATTTTTTTTAATTAAAATACCGATAACGTATGAAATTAAATGAATTTTGGCATGGCAATAGTTCAAAGCCTAATTCAACTTATAGGATAGTTCTTAACATGGAGTATAAAGAAATTTTAGTAGAAAAAATTACATAAATATATGTTTTAATAAAAAAAAATTACTTCTTCAATTTCAACCGGATTTCATACTCTGAACTTAACTAAACTTTCATCAAACTGCTCTTAATGTGTACCATTTCTAATAAAAAAAGATTATTAAAATTGATTGAGTTGAAATTTAATTATTCGTCCATTTGTCGCGCACATACTTAATGTAAATTTGAGACTTATATGATTTTCTCATAGATACCATAGTCGGAAATGAATTAAATTAAAATAGTACTACACGGGACGCACTAGCTTCCAAATAAAAAAAGAATCATCAAAATCGGTTCACACAGTCAAAAGTTCTGACTTAACAAGGATAAAAAATACAGTCGAATTGATGGGCTCCTCCTTTTAGAAGTCGGTTAATAGAAATCTGACATAATTAAATTACTATTATTTTATTTAACCACAATTTAAAAGAAGAAAGTAAATTGAGGTCATTCGTCGTACAGGGGCACAAAGTGTAAAATAAACTGGTTGTGGGTTCGATTCCCACTGTGTGCGGGATAAAGCGTGAAGCTGAAAAAAGAAATATAATTAATAGTTGTTTAGTTACCATAATTATTATTTAAAACGTCAACGTTGGTGACATTAACAAAAATAATAAAGTAGGTATATTTGTCAGGACTAGCTCAAATGGCGATGTCTGCAATAAGAAGTATATGTATTTGGATAGTAAATTC
>DWLH01002984.1:0-10079 GCA_018249795.1 Heliconius telesiphe telesiphe | reverse complement strand
GGTTTACAATGTTACGTTTGTGCCCCTGCGCCGTGAAGGCCTAAGTTAAAGTCTTTGTTAAATAATGTTACATGTGAATGTCATTTCAATTAAAGATTGGCTCATATCGACAATTAACTGTAGAATAACTTTTTCATGTACCTAAATGATTTTTTTATTTTACCATACACAAAGTGTTTCTTTCTTGTACATTGCTCTACAATTATGAGTTTAACGTTATAATGTTTAACATTAATAATTAGATTCAAAAAATATAATAAGATTTGCTCTTTTATATGAATACTTAAATTAATTATATTTAAATATTAAAGGCCAGTCATGGGGCAGAGGCACAAAGTACGATTGTATAAACAACTGGTTGTGAGTTCGATCCCCACTCTAGGAAATGAAATATTTATTTAAATTTATATTTCCAGGTTTCGCTCTGGTGTTGAGGCAAAGGGCGGCGTTGATTTCCGCCACTCAACACGCAATGCTTCCAGAAATCGGCGGAAAGTGGGGAATGGAAAGTCTTTACACTATTCCCTCTGCCAGCAGTCAGCAGGGTACTGCTGTGTGGAATACAGCGCGAGACTGATTATTTATTTTTTTTATTTTATGAAGACCATTTGGTCTAACTTAATATTAATCTTTTAAAAAATGGGTCTTTTAAAAAGTGGGTTTAAAAAAGTGTAATAAACTTGTAATAAATATATAATAATATGAAATATTATTATATATTTATCATGAAAATTTAACAAAATTGACAAAGAATTAACAGAATGTGAAAAAGTCATCATCATATAAAAATAATATCATACAAAATCTTTTGTTCAGACACTCAATTCTTTGCTTTACGCCCAAGACATTTGACACATTACATGTTGAGTGGTAGCTTTCACCACCCCACATGCCAAAGAGAGCAGGGGAGTGAAAATTTATTCATTCCCCTGCATGAGAATCAAAGTCACAACCATCACATTCTCAGTCAGATGTTGGCCACTGTACCATATTGGCCTCTAACAATTTTAGTAAATATATTTATCTAACATTTTTATATTACATTTTTTGTGTATTATACAATACCTCTTACTTTTTATTCTGTCTCAAGGCAATATATTCAATTAAAAATAAAATATTTTCTATAAAAATACAAATTTTGTATTCAATTTCAGTCCAATTAAAAATATAGCACAAGTATTATTGTACTAGATATATTCATATAAGAATCAAGATACAAATAAAACAATTAGATGTATATTTTTGTATGTACAATACATTTATTCAAAGCTTTGTTTATAAACAATATAGATATATGAAAATAGAGACAATAGCATATATGACTATAATATCTTTGTAACTTTTTATTAAGATCTGTATATTTATAATCTGTATTTTACAAAATATTTTAATTTATCTATTTTTTTAGTTTCACACATTACCCACATATAGCAGGATAACCAGAGACAATCTAGTGTCAAGATACTCTGTTCCCCGTGCATCGCTTAATTTTTGAAATATTGAATTGAGTGGCAGACCTCAAGATCATGTTTTTTACAAAGTTAGTGAGAATATAAAAATAATTAATTTGCTGAATGGAAATTGAACCCACAGTCATTGCCTTTACAGTTAGATGTTGTGACCCTACCACACAATGATATCTGTGTATGAAATATGTGTGTTAAGTTATACACTAAAATATTAGGTACTTATTTGAAATTACAAAATGGTATTATTTTATTTGTAACTAACAACATTTATATGTCATTGATCTAAAAACCATTATGGAATTAAACTTGCATAAAAACTACTATTTCTATATATGAAAACATTTCTTGTTAGGTCAACTATGTATCACTGTAAGGGCATAGTTCTATGTCCATTTATAGCTGCATTATAGTAAAACTGGTTTAAAGGGCATCATACATTTAATACAATCCGATCTAGGTGATAAATGTAGTATTTTTTTTTTTTTGCTTGAAATTAAGTACTTTTGTTAACATTTTGATGATGTGAATATTTTATCTGTCATATAAAAAAAAATATAATTACTACACAGGATTTGGTTAATATATTTTTTTGTCTAAATTAAATAAGTAAAAGATAAGTTAAGGTTATTACAAGTGTACAAGTTACAAAACATTGGTGGATATGTGTAAATATATATATATTTTTTTTGCACTATTACTCTAACATATCTTATCAGTTGTTAAAATATTTAAAACACAATTTGGAAAAAATGTCATCTGCATTCAAAAACTAAGCTACTAAGCTATAATTTAATAAATTTAAAACTCAGCTTCCTAAGTACATGGTTGAAAACTATCAGCTTTAAAGAAAATAATAACAAATGCATTGAATGAGAAAACAAATATATGATTTACACCAATATATATTTGTTAATTTAATAATTAAGATTTACTTGTAAATTTCTGTAATGGAAATAAATATCACTATCATATAATATCTCTATTTTAAAACTTATTAAAATATACTATAAAAATAATAGTATTTTAGCTGATGACAGACTTTTAAAGAATGCCATTAATTTCATCTTAATACTAAAGATATCCGAAACAACTTCCAATTTGAAATTAAATATTAAAAGTAGATAATAAATCAGTAGCCACATATGGTTTATGATTGACAAGACAAAGATATGATACACATGTGTTTCATAAACATGCTGGCAGCTTCCAGTGCCTTGTGTAAATAAAATAGATATCAATGTTTGTTTTCATAGACAAATACTTATCTAAGTTTATTAATAAATCTGGTTCTTTTTTTTAACTTAGCTTCTTGCTGTATCCCCATACAGCATAGTATACTTCTACTTGACTAAAATCTAATGTTAAAACACTGTCTCGACCTGACTCTAAATTTTTCGAGACATTGTATGTAGAGTGGCAGAACTCAATACTGCAATGTGAAGTTGAGGAATGGAGTATCTTAACCCTTATATATAAAAAGTAGTATAATATTTAGAATTATTTTTAATATTTAGAATTATTTTTAAATATATCCCCCACACAGCAGGGTAGGCAGAGGGAACATAGGGTTAAGACGCTCTGTCCCTCACTTTCCGCCGAATTCTGGAGGCATTGCATGTTCAATGGCAGCACTCAATACCGCAACTTTGCCTCTACACCAGAGTGAAGAAATTGAAATATACATTATAAATATTTTATACTATACTCAAGTGGGAATCAAACCTACAACCAGTCATGTTTACAGTCACACTTTGAGCCCAGTGCCACGACTGGCCACAAACGTGAGACTCTTATATTTATTAGTAAAGATATAATGAATTTGTATTGATATTAAAAAATATTTATACTATATTGGTTTTGGTCAATAACATTTTTAAATCATGAAAAATACCTCAATATCAATATTTCTATTTCAATATAATATTCGGCGAATGTAATTAATAGTTTTAGTTTAAAATCAAATTATAAGTTAAGAATGTCAGTCACGGAAGTCAAAATCGGCAAGTGCATGTTGTATAAACTCATAACAAACAATAAAATTTAATGTTTAACATTGTTAAACGTTAAATTGTATGTATATTTTCATTCAATATATATGTTTTTACAATAATAATAATAGTTAAATAGTAATAACTACCAAAAACTTATCATCTGGCAATAACGTACGAGAAAAGGGTCAATTGACCTGAGCTTTTTCTAGCAGTTCACCTATAGCATGTACAATATATAGGGGTACGATAGATATATCTCAAATTGAACGTTCAAAACCAAGCCCTTCTAAGTGAAACTTATCAATCTTCACCTTAATATATAAAGAAACATACAAACTACATACCCTTACAAATCCACTGAAGATATGAAGTTGCTCTCAAGTCCAGTGACGTAAAACATTATCACAAAAAACACACACAACTCACAGGTTCCACTTGCACATATTAGTTTAATAATTTTAATTAATCTTCACCCGCGTAAATGAAAATCAGTTTCTTATTGACATAAACACAAACTGAGCGTCCGCCATATGCAGGTACGTTCCGCACATACGTGATTGTGAAGTCTTTGCTCTGCGAGTTCAAAACGCTTGCTCTATTCACAGTCACATTGCTTACTTGATAGCTGTCACTTTGCAGAAATAATTTCTAATATAATTAGAATGCGTGGTTATTTTATTTTCCAAATAAGAGTTTTAAGTGTAATTTTATAAGCACAAAAAATAATATCGTATTTATTTTTTTATTTAAGCAATTTTTTTTTAATTCTACTCCATGCTAAAAGTCACGGTTGTGATGTCTGTTCAGAACGTTTCGCGTTCCGCGGCTAACTTCACGACATCGAGACAACTTCAGTGCGTTTCAATCCCGACGAGCTTTGATTTCGATTTACGGAAGAGTGTAGATGCAGGAGTAAAAGGGATAGATAGAAATATATTTTTTATGTCAACGTCCTCATAGAAGACTGAGGATACTGCTTCAATAGCCTATCACTTTGTTAAGCTGTGGCTTTTCGTAGCACTATTCGCTTAACCAAATTAATTAATTTAATTAATTAACTATTACAATATTTTATGATAAAATCATTGGAAACTTTATTTTCTTTTTAATTTTTATGCTCCATTATTATTAAATTTAACTGCAAAAAGAAATAAAATATTAATTTACTTTTTTTATAAATGTATGCCAATCCGAGAATCTGCTCTTGACCTCATATTCATAATTTACTCATTACGTACGACTATAAGTATACTTTATTTATCGTAAGTGCCGGCAATGAGCAAATACGACATTTTTAACATTTTCTTTAATTTTTCAATTAGAGATTTCTGTAATGAAATACATTTAAATAACCTGAAAACATTTAAAATAATTACGTAAACATTTTAAAATTTACTTCCAAAAAGATATACCTACGTATAAAATGGCTATGAGTACGAAAAAGTTAAGTAATACAGGTGTGAAAGAAAAAAGTGCCATCGCTAAGCAAATCGATAGGATTTGCTTAGGATAGCTAGACTGCTGATGCTGACTAGAGTTAAGTCTTTTAAATAGGTAATTTGTTATAGATAACAAAAGAAGACTTAAATACTTATTTAGAAAACGTATAAAAATTTTGAATTTAAAAAAAAAAAAAAAGAAGACTTTTTGGCCATTTCATATACTGAAATTTGTTAGTAATCGCACATTTTTTTATCGTATATAATAAATTGATGTCTTACAAAATAATATGTACTGTTTACACATAATATTTAAATTAAGGAATATATACTTATGTAAATAAATTTTAAACATGGATGAAATGCCTTTTCATGCATAATAATATCATAAAAATATTTTTGCGTTGAATCTTATTTTTTTTATATCTTTAGAATGTAACTACATACGTCTTTCGTAAAGCTTTAACGTTAGGTATTCCTATAACTGATCTAGTTATGAGATCACTAGATGATTCTAAAGGTCAGATGTCAGTCGCGGCTTGTTCCTATTATTGAATAATACATGGCGGAATTTTGACAATTCTCGTTGAGGATTGGAAACCTTCCATATAATTTAGTGCCGTATATGATAAAACCAGGACAGATGCGCAATTTTATTGAAATAGCCTCCTAATTTTACGAACAATATTTCCTCTCTAATCTTCTACACATAAACCAACTAGATGCTCAACGTTATTTGCACATGTGCGATCCCATGGTGCACGTATTCAACATACCATGAGTAGTCATATGTCATGGCATATGGGAATGAGGGACCACATGTCTGGGCGTGTGATCACATGTATGGACGTGCGATAACTTGTATGAAAATACTATCACATGTGTGGTTGTGTGATTGCATGTGTTGATGTGTCACCATATGTGGGGATGTGTGATCGAGTGTATATATTAAACATATGTGTGAATGTGTTATCTAACATCTGGACGTTACTCTTGATCCATCTGTAAATAACGAGAGGTGGACACTGCCCGATATGTAGGTTATGTAAAATATAACTATACTATGGATTTATGAAGTTGGGATGAACTGAGTGTTGAGAGGAGTCTACCTTGAACAAACGGCTAGCCTATCCAAGAATCTAAAATTGAATCTAACTTGGTGGAGTGACCTGCCCTAGCCTAATAATGTTGCACAGTGCCCCGACTTAAATCGACGTGGTGAGCTAAAAGTATAGGGAAATATTCACCGGTTTCACCATGACAAGGACGAGCCGGTTTCTCCGTTACTACAGCAAATTAAGCACTCCCACCTATCCGAGCATGTTTGTAGCTCTTGTGCTCCACTTTGAAATTTGCTAAAATAATAAAAACTAAACATATTTCTAGTTTTGCAACACTTATCATATTATGTAGTTTGTAAAATTTTTATGTTACATTATAAAAAAATGTGATCCAATTTCAGTTTACAAGATTTCACGTAGTAAAACTCATGCTACAAGTTGTTTAAAACTACAGTTTTAATTTTAAATTTCACAGCTTTGCTAAAGTTTGAATGATTCGTGTAGGAAAGTAGTTTTATATTATCTGGTATTTAAGTCTATACAATATATATTATTGATTAGGTATAATTTTTTATTATCAATTGTATACACCTATACATTTATGTTTGTGTATTTATGTTGTTAACATCTCTGTAGAGAGATTTTTATAAATTTCCGCTACACAAAGATAACTACTA
The DNA here is from genome assembly GCA_018249795.1 of Heliconius telesiphe telesiphe. Classification (NCBI taxonomy): domain Eukaryota; kingdom Metazoa; phylum Arthropoda; class Insecta; order Lepidoptera; family Nymphalidae; genus Heliconius; species Heliconius telesiphe. The sequence continues at coordinate 3,442 of DWLH01002984.1, read as the reverse complement.
AGAATTATCATTTGGCAAGAGAATGCCATTTAATTAATATTTTTAGCAATTTTAAAGTATTATTCCACAATTAGTCTAACAAGTCTAAAAAGTGTTTTTCTTTCCAAAGTGTAGAATAACAAATTAAAATTTATTTAATTTTATTTCTGTTGTATAGGGAAAATTAATATTTACCTCACATCATCATGAATAGTTCTTATAATAAAGTATCTGCTTCACAACAAAAAAAAAACCTTATTAAAATTATGCCCATTTTGTATAAACAGATAAAAAATAACACAAAAATACAAAACAAAAAACAATACCTTTCCATAGGTAGGTATCTACTACACTTGCAATTAGCAAATACTTTCCAGTTAAATCCCTGCATACTAATTAACGATACTTTATTCAATAAATATATACATAAAACGTGCATACTGCATACTTCGTTCGCCTTTGAAATAGTCTAGTAAGCTTTCTGGAAAGTCGGTTTTGATTGCACGTAGCTCTTGGAGTGCATTCGTTAGGAATCCCCACGCGGCATTGTGTTTATAGTGCCCTCGGGAAATAACCAAGTATCACCCTAAACCATCGTTCAGGATCGGAAAATGTGATGGTTTACGTACTGGAGACTATGGAATACCTACAACTGAATAGAGTCGTATATGTTCACATCGAATTTTCTTTCTTGTGTATATGTAGTCTAGTGTTTCTTTATTATTTAATATTTATTTAAAACAAGCTATAGATTGCGGCTTCGCCCGTTTGAATAATCTGCATTTCTTTCGTTTTATATTAATAATATCATTTAAAAAACAATATATTGAAAAGTAATGTTTTAGCTAATTCAATAAAACAGTAATTATTCATAGCAATTTTGTCAAACGATATTTTTTAAAATGAACTTTTTTATTTATCAGCCGATTGAAATAATACAAACATTAAATGTTAAGGGGTCATTCATTCACTAATGTTAAAGGAAGCTTGCAAAAATACAGACAGAACAAACGCACAGACAAATAGACAAACAGACAAGCACATACAAAAAAATATATTAGTCATTTTGATTTTATTACGTTTCGAAATACGATTAATATTTTTTTTTCTTATATGTTCCATGTACAGACACCGATCCTTTAAGATATTATTATAAGTAAATATATATTGAATATTGATAGAATTGTAAAGGTATTGATATTTATTATTACGTATTGATGTAAATTTTAATATTCTTTATAGGTATCATTGTCTTGTATCTGTATCTAATAAACTTGTTGCTCTATGTGATTCAAGATTCAATTGAATATTAAGCATTTTGATATTGTTGAAATGTTTTTAATAAAATAAATATTTATAGATTATAGTATAAGCATATATAAATAAGACTAAATGATGTCGTATAATAGTTTTATCTTTGCTTCACGTTTTATACCGCATAGCTGGACTGAGAAAATCTTGTACTAGTTAGATTCTTCACTTTCCGAACGAATTCGAGATACTGCGTGCTGAAAAGATACAACTGTTTTTACATCTAATAATGTTAAATTGTTAGAAAAAGATGACAATGTAAGAATAATGTAAATAAAAGGGGGAAAATCAACATTCAACACATAAATTCACATTCATAATTAAACGCTTTGCTTGACATATTAGAGACTTATACAGGCCATTCTTGAAATTAGGTGACGAGTCTTTACAATCTGGAGCCGTCGTCGAGTGGCCTTACGGGTGAGATGGATTTATTCATAATACCTTGTGATTTTCCTTGTCGTTTTTACAAAGCCCATCCTTTTCTTTCCTATTATGTAAATGAAAGTAAACTTTCTTGGCTATATTGTTATGGTAAGTAATTTTGGAAACTATTAGGAAGTCTCTTTATTAAGAAAAGCTTTTACTCGTTATTATTTTATTACTTTACATACAAATCTAACGTACATTGATTGCCGACATTAACTATATTACAATGTAATGTGAAATATTTTGATGGGAATATTTGAATAGCAAAAAGATATATCTAACCCTACAGCTAAATTACATTTCTTATCTTAGACTTCCATTTCAGTTCATTGCGGGCTACAAAAAAGACCATGCCTGAAAAATATCATTCTTATTTCTTATTATACTAATCTTATTTTTTATCTTTTATTACTCAATTATATCTTATGTTATAATATATTTTAATACATGGGAAATGTTTGTGTAATATCTTGTACACGTGTTGATTATATTTAAATTCATATTATTAAAAAATATAGAAAAATAAAATATTTAAGACGATACATAGATGAGGTCAATCGAGGCGCAGGGTCACCAGCGTGCGACGTCGTACGACGTGCGGTTGTGGGTTCGATTGTCACCTTAGAAAATGAAATATTTAATATTTTCATCTAAAAATATATAGCCTTTCTTTGAAACCAGTTATTTTTGAGTTTAGCGCGTTTAACCAAATAAACTTTTCAGTTTTATAGTATTAGGCATAAATGTACAGAATTGAAACTTTACAGTTATATAATAATTATAGATTATTGCAAAGCAATATTCGATGTGAATTCACTTTAAATGATATTGTTATCCCTCAGGACGCAAGCGTTACCTGCGCTTCAGAAGTTAATGCGCTATTTAATTAAATAATATATAAACTTTACGCCCAAGAAAAGAGGAATGACCCTCTTTTCTTCGGCAAAGAGAATTGGCATAGGCCTGTGTACTTACTTTCCTTTCGTATAGCTGTGTGGAAGAACAAGAAGTTGTATTGTTAGATTCTATAAAGCCCTAATGGGCCCGGACGTGGATATTGCTCCCTCTCTATATTTATTCTCATCTCATCACGAAGAGATCGCATCTCCACGGCATTCACATTTCTTTCATTCTTCTTCTGTAATACCCACGTTTCGCTGCCATATAACAACGTCGGTACCAACACTGCATTGTGTACGGCCAAACGCGCAGCTGTGCTGACGATTTGTCGTCTCATCAATGCAGTTAATGCCCCACTAACCCTGATACCGGCAGCAATACGCTTTTTCACATCCATCTCGTATCTTCCATCTTTATTGAACATACTTCACAAATATACCACCGTTCAAAAACCAGAACGTTTTTCTTATTCGCATTCAGGCTTAGACTTTAGAACTCGCATTCTGATGATGCAATAAGCACTGCATCATCTGCGCACAGCCGGCCGATCTAGTATCTCCCATAATTTCGCTCTTACAACTCTATCAAACGCATTTTCAAAGTTAATAAAAGCACAGAAATTTTTTTGGTTAACGGCCAAAAAAATCCGTGATCATGCGGAGGGAAAAGATCTGATCCATACACCCTCTTCCAGGTCTAAAGCCTCCTTGGGCCTCCCACAACAGCCTTTCAGACCTATCTTGCGTTCTTCTCGCTAATATTTTAGCATAAACTTTACTATCCAAGCTAATCAAATTGATAGCCCTATGGCTTCTATCTGTGA
>DWLH01002983.1:0-10081 GCA_018249795.1 Heliconius telesiphe telesiphe | reverse complement strand
TAGCGGGACTCGAACCCGCGCCTCCTGGAAACCGACCAGGCGCTTTGACCACTTAGCCATACGTTCTCGCCAAGCTACGTCGAAATTCTTATACGCTTGTTACAACTTATTTATGTTGTTAGCATTTCGAGTCCCGCTACGTTCAAATTTTTATACGTTTTCTAAATAATTATTTATCTTTCCTAAGTGTGGAATAACACTTTAAAAATGTTTAAAAAATATTTAAAAAATAGTATTCTCTCTTGCCAAACGATAATTCTTAGTAATTATCTTTGGGTCGCGGAAATTTGTAAAAATCTCCCTACAGAGATACTAACAACATAAATAAGTTGTAACAAGCGTATAAGAATTTCGACGTAGCTTGGCGAGAACGTATGGCTAAGTGGTCAAAGCGCCTGGTCGGTTTAGAGATAGAGCAGAGGGAACCTAGTGTTAAAACATTTCGTTCCCCATTTACCACCGAATTCTGGAGGCATTACGTGTTGATTCCAAAACTCAACGCCACTCTTTTCCTCGGCACCAGAGCAAAGAAATGAAAATATTAAATATTTATTTCTCCAGTGTTAATCGAACCCACAACCTGTCGGGGTTTACTTACTCACACGCGTATTCCTCTGCGCCACGACTGGCCTCCAACATAAATTAATATTCTTATTTATTTAGATATATTTAGACCTCAACACTATTTGCTGTAGGCCTTCTAATATCCTTCAGTTACCAATTATGTTTCAGCCGACAGTCGCGGTAATTGTGACAAATGCTCTGTTAGACGTACGATTTGTTTCAATTCGATCTGCCAATCAGTGTGTGTTTGTGTGCGGCCTTCTTTCTACGTAACGTCTGCTTTTAGGATATTTTGTATTTATATTAAAAATACCTACTTCTAAATATTTGTTTATTTTGTTATTTTAATGTTTTGTTATAATTTATTTTTGAGAAATGGAAAAGCTTATATTGTTTTTTGAGTGATTTTACATTCGTTTTTCTTAAAATATATCAGCTTCACGCTGTATCCCGCACACAGCAGGGTAGGCAGAGGGGAACCTAGTGTTCTGACACTCCGTTCCCCACTTTCTGCCGAATTCTGCCGAATTCTGGATCTGGACACCAAAGCGAAAATATGAAAATAGAAATGTAAGTAAATATTTCATCTCCTGGAGTGGGGATCGAACCCACAACCAGTCGGTTTTACAGTCACACTTTGTGCCCCTGCGCCACGACTGACCTCTAAAGCACTATGTGGTTGCTTAATTTTTTTATGATATAAATATTATAAATGTAAATATCACTTTATTTGTTTGCCCCCAAAACTACTCAACTGAATTTTATGTAAGTTTGTTAATAATATGTATATTTTTTCTTTTAGGATTACTTACTTAGTAAGGAATAAAGAAAACCTTATAAGAAACATCACTTAGTTGTCCGTCCGTCAGTCGGTTTGTCTGTCTGTCAAGAGCCTTTATCTGAGGAAAGCTTAGAAATATTGAGTTGAAATTCAAATCATATACTCAGGTCTATGGTCCCTTGATTTCCTGAAAAAAAATCGTATTTGTACATTTATTTACAAAAAGATATGGTCGTTTATATCGCATAAAAAGCGGTGTCGGTACCATGAAGGGAATCAAAATTAATAGGATACATCCGGTTGATCTAGAGTCATGAAATTTGGCAGCTAGCATCTGCACGTAGAAAAAAAGAAAGAAAAAAGAGGCCAAATCTGAAAACTATACATTTGTGGTTAAATCTTAAAAAATAATAATAGCCTTAAAAGGGGGACAAAATATGATATAAAAGCCGCTAGGTCATGTGATGTATCAGATGAAAAGGCTCTCTCTGACTAAGCTAAGCTTGAATTTCAGAAAAAGCTCGAGATCCCTCCCCCACTAAAAATAATACAAATTAAAATTATACTGACAAGTATAATTTTAATTTGTATTATTTTTAGTAAGACATTACAGTCTGTAAATATGTAAATGTAATATATTATATGTATGTATAATATAAATAAAAGTACTGAAAAAAATAATAATAATAATGAAACTAAATTAATTAAATAAAACAAACAAACAGCGCGCATATTTTACTTATTGTAAGCAAATCTAAATAAACAAACTAAAAAATAATTAATTAATAAAATCTAGATTTTTTTAAATAAATTATTTATTTACCTTAGTACTTTCAATACGATTACTGTAAATACCCAACGTGGAGTATGTTGTTTGTTGTTCATTGTTTGCCCTAAACCGGTCGGGGGGTGACGGGGGGTGGCTAAACCGCAAACCACAACGGATCCGAATGATTTTTTCCCAGCAACAATTGTACCAGGACATCATGGTATAGATGGAGTTTTTATGTTTAATGTAATGTATTTTTCATTTGTATTGTACATTTCATCCGATTTAGAAGTTTTCATAATACTTACAGAATTTTGTTACATTTTGAAGTGTCAAGTTAGGAAAGAAAGAGACTTTTATAGAAAACGTATAATAATTTGAACGTAGCGGGATTTGAACCCGTGCCTCATTTAGACTTAGGTTTCCCAGAGGCGTTAGTTTAATGTCGATACTGTCAAAATTTTTAAAAGTTATTAAAAAAATATTTAAAATGGTAATGTTGGAATAATAAAAAAATATATAACAATAACGTATCTCTTTTACGTAGTTCTATCATTTTAGGTATTATATACAATTTAAAATTACATGTGATCTAGATATATATTTTTAATTGTTTATAATACATAAAAGGAAAATTTTTTTTACGGTTGTTGAAATGTATTTTGAAAAAAATTAAATATAATCAAGCGAGTATTAAGCGTGTATCCCTCACACTGCAGGTAGGCCATCGAACAAAATAATATGGGATTTTGTACCATAGCGAAGTTGGTTGTTATGACAGCAGACGGTGGAACTAATTTGCAGCTATCAGCCTTATTTACAACATAAATAAATTAGCTTCACGCTGTATCCTGAACACAGCAGGGTAGGCAGAGGGAACCTAGTGTTAAAACACTCCGTTCCCCACTTTCTGCCGAATTCTGGAGGCATTGCGTGTTGAGTGGCAGAACTCAACGCCGCGCTTTGCCTCGACACCAGAGCGAAGAAATGGAAATATAAATTTAAGTAAATATTTCATCTCGTCGAGTGGCGATACGACCTACAACCAGTCGGTTTTACAGTCACACTTCGTGCCGCTGCGCCACGACTGGTCTCAATATGGTATAAAGATAAAAGTGAAAAAATATATCTATTTTAATCTAAAGAACGCATCAAGGAAATAAAACCTAAGTATAGTATCGTACAATTTAGTTATAGTCACATACTAATATAGTTAGGACTTTTAAATAGTTTAACCGATGTAAATTGAAGTCGACGCGCGCCCACGTGGTGTCTGAAATGGTTTTATTTAACGTAAAATTAGATTTACGTCACTGAAAGTGTTCAGTGGACAACCCGCCGGTAGTGGGTTTGTTGGTAACAATCGTTTAATGTTTGTTATCTTTAAAAAATATTATTTTAATATTATTTTTACAAATTTTCTTTATTGCTGATTTAACATTTCTGATTGATGATATTGAATAATTAAAGGAATGAAGGTTTTGTTTGTGATGTTTGTTACTTCATGTTTATTTCCAGCTTCACGTTGTATCCCGCACACAGCAGGATAGGCAGAGCGAATCTAGTGTTAAGACACACCACTTTCCACCGAGTTCTGGAGGCATTGCATGTTGAGTATCGGAACTCAACGCCGCGCTTTGTTCTTTTATATTTTCATTATATGCATATCAATTTATATTTTCATTTCATCAGAAGAAATGAAAATATAAATGTAAATAAATATTTCATTTCCTCGAGTAGTGATCGAACCCACAACTAGTCGGTTTTACAGTCACACTTGGTGCCCCTGTGCCACGACTGGCCTCTAATAATAAAGTGACATATTCGTTTACTCTCCATACGTATCAATATACACACATTTAATACAACCGACAGAATTGCATAAGCTTCCTCCAGCCACAAATATTGATAAATTAAATATCTAGGTTTCCACACCTACCACCACCTTAAAATAAGCAAAAAGACAAAACTTATATAATTTTTTATATTATAATAAATAATCACTGGAGACATGATAAAAAAAAACCTCTTCTCTTCGTCTTATAAAGTTTATATATAGCGTACTCAATAGTTCGAACGTCCTCAACTAGATGGCACTCTAACTAAATATTATTACAACATTCTGACGTCACCAGTGAAAATCGTTTTCCATTCAATATACAGCTGAAATTTCAGGCGACGCTAACCGTAGTTTCAGCGTCGCTAGTACTAGGCCAGCATAATGTTATAGGAGAACGATTTCAGCGTTACAGTGGTGAATCGTGAAAGGGGCGTGGCTTGTTTATTTTCGTCACCGTTCCCGAATTTGATTTGGTTCATTCATAAAAAAATGTTGAGCCGTTACTGTTATAACATGTGTTAGCTGTTAATGGTTGGGTGGTGGTTGTGTAAGATATGGTTGTTTCATTTAATAAATATGTTGTTTTGAATTTAACGTTTATTTTGTTAAATTGTATTACTTTATATTAAAATTAAGAAAGTTAATAATTACAATTATTATCACAATAAGTAAGTAAGTAAGCAATTAATACAACAAGGCCAAGGCCAAGTGTGTCTGTAAAATCGACTGGTTGTGGATTTGATCTCCACTCGAGGAAATGAAATATTTATTTACATTTACAGTATCATTTCTTCGCTCTGGTGTCGAGGGAAAACGCGGCGTTGAATTCTGCAACTCAACCCGAAATGGCTCCAGAATTCAGCAGAAAGTGGGGAACGGAGTGGCTTAATACTAGATTCCTTCTGCCCTGCTGCGTGCGGGATATAGCGTGAAGCTGATTTTTAAATACAACATACCTTTAAGTACACAAGGCCATTTGTAGCGCGGGGGCAAAGGCGTGCGCCTGTAAGCGTGGCAGGTTTTGGGTTCGATTCTTGTGGAAATTAAACATTTAATGTGTTAAATTCTTCGATCGCTTTCGCATTCGCTTCGCTCTGGTGTCGAGGCAAAGCACGGCGTTTAGTAACAAACAAACACTCAATGCCTCCATAATGAATAATGGATAACTTAATGATTATTGAGACCAGTCGTGGCGCAGTGGCACGAAGTGTGACTGTAAAACCGACTGGTTGTGGGTTCGATCCCCACTCGAGGAGATGAAATATTTACTAAAATTTATATTTACATTTCTTCGCTCTGGTGTAGAGGCTAAGCGCGGCGTTGCCTTCTGCCACTCAACACGCAATGCCTCCAGAATTCGGCAGAAAGTGGGGAACGGGGTGTCTCAACACTAGGTTCCCTCTGCCTACCCTGCTGTGTGCGGGATACAGCGTGAAGCTGAATAATGATTATTAACTTAAAGATTAATGGAAACGGAATGTCTTAACACTAGGTTCCAAGGATTAGTAATAATAATAGTCCCATAGCAGAGCTGCCATGTGCGGAATACAGCATATGAAAGCTATGTAAAATTTATTTAATGTAAGTAATTACCACAGATGATCTGAATAAATAAATAGATATACTTAATTATTATTATTGTAACTATTTTTCTTTCATTATTTTTCAATGTAAGATTATTTTAAATTCAATTTCAATTTCAAAATCCAATTATCTTGTTCTAGTAACGTACTTACTTGTAGGTACTTTTTCTTCCTCTTGGCACTTAAGACAAAATTACTTTTAATATTATATCATTCAAGAGAATTGCATAATTTTAATTGAATGTGTATTTTATTATATTGAAGTACCATGAACCCATAGCCACCACAATTTTTAAGACATTGCGTGTTGACCGGCGGAACTCAACACCGCGATTTATCTGGTACTAAAGCGAATAAATGAAAGTAACTAATTCCACCGAGCGAGAATCGAACCCACAACCGTCGCGTTCGCCTACAGTCACACGCCACGAGTCGCTACGGCCTCAATATAAATGATAAAATCTTTATTGCAAAAAAAGAAACATTCTTTCACCGTCGCGTTGCGTTCAGTTGTAAATCATAATCACCGCTCGTTCTTACATTGTAAATACATACTAGGTTAACAGAATTCGTCCGTTTACATATTTTCAAGAAAAATTTCACCCGGTAACAGGGCATCATAAGTCGGGATGGACTTAGTTGTAACTTGTAAAATCTGATACGCTTTGACGTTACCTTATTTTTACAATAGCTTTTTTTTAGCTTCACGCTGTATCCGGGATGTAACAGGATAAGCAGAGGGAACCTAGCAAAGTAAATCGAGAACGTAGTGTTAAGATACTCCGTTCCCCGCTTTCCGCCGAATTTTACATGCATTGCGTTTTGAGTGTTGGAACCTAACGCCGCGCTTTGCGTCGTTACCACAGACATTACACTAGCTTAATTATATATTATCAATAGTTTTAATGGTCAAAAATAAATCAAGATTTTCTTTTGTTTCTACTTTGTAAGTTATATTTAAACTAAACATTTGCTGAATGTTTGGGAATGCTAGCGCATTTAATTTGATATTATGTATTCTTTTATATATTTTATTTTTGCAGTCGTTGGCCTATTGTTTTATGTATACAAAATTTTAAATTTAATTCTCGACCGTAAAATTTTACATTACAATCCTATCTTTCTTTTTCTTTGTTCTTTAATAACTCGAGTAATAAAGAATAACACTATTAAAAATATGTTTTTATACTTTTACGTGATTTTTGAGTTAAAACAAGATGAAGCTGCTACTGTTGCAGTTCCTTTTTTACTGATTTATCCCGCATGTAAGAGGGTATGCAGAGGATTGTGTTAAGACATAGTCAAATTTTCCAGGCATTGCATGTTGAGTAGCGGAACTCAACGCCGCTCTTTGTCTTGTTACCAACGCGACAAAATGAAAATATTAAATAATTAATTCCCCCGAGTGGATTCCCATAAAAAAAGTCTAGATTTGTAAATTTATTAAAATCCTTATTTTCCTTTATTTCTATACATTTTTGGCATATTTAGCCACAAAAAGTCCATTAATCAATTACAATATTTTACATTATATTAGATAGATACATATGTATATATGTTGTAAATACGCATGAGGGGATTTTTTGTGTTGAAATTATTTCTAATTGTTCGACAGAGAAGTGCTGCGTTGGTAATCGTCATCAAATACTCAATGTTTCCTACATGAGAGGTGGAGGATGGAGTGTTTTATCACTTTGTAAATATCTAGCTAAACTTGAAAGATGCGTACAATGAATATTACTTATTCCTTCAATAAAATATGCAAAAAAATGTCCAATAAATAGCAGTTCAATCTTGCTTCATCAGTCCAAATCAAATTTAAAACTTAAATATATATATATATATATATACGATTAAAGTATTTATTCTAATTAATTATTTAAACAGTTAATTCTTTCATATTTCTTACTTAACTATAATAATAATATAATAGCTATGCACTGAAACAGTTTCATTTGTCATGACTTAAGTTTAACCAACCACATACATACATTTTTATTTCTTTTCGTTAAAAATGACATAAAAAATACACAATTTTTATAAAACCCATGTTTCATACATACACATATCACAACTAATAAGAACTAAACACATCTATGTATATACATTTACATACAAACATACATTACACGATCCCATCGATCGCTCCCCAACCCCAGCCAAGCCCTAACACACCCCATACACACGTACGTGTGCGTATATGTCCCAACCTCCTCGCCACCGATGCTACCCTGGTACATACGTGACTGTGAAACTCACATGACTGTGACGTGACACATTCACACGTGGTAATGTGTGCACGTGTGGTTGGGGAGTGGTCCGATCTAGTTGATCGAGTTTATTTATATGGAGATTGAACATGTGGTTTATATTTTCTTGTAATATTTAGTTTTTATGTTTTTTTTATAATATAATAATAAATAATAAAACTTTTTTCAGACTCTTAGTCCGTCGTAGATATTGTATGTTTTTTTTAATTAACATTTATTAATAATTTCCAGTATTTTTTATCTATATATATATTATATATTATATAGTGTTAAAAGAAAATTTATTTAAAAGTCATACATAACAGAAAAAAAGATAAAAGAATTTAAAATACCGCAAATGTAATATAATATTTTATAATCCATATTCTACATCTACCTACATTTTAAATCTAGACCATTTACTAATAGTATCTAAATAATTAATTGAGACCAGTCGTGGTACAGTAGGCGCACAAGCGTGTGACTGTAAACGCGACAGGATGTGGGTTCGATTTCCACTCGAGGATATGAAGTATTTAATTAATATCTTCATTTCCTTGCTTTGGTAATGAAGAAAAGAACGGCATTGAGTTCAGCTACTCAACACACAATGTCTCCAAAAGTGAGGAACTGAAGTGTTTTAATAAGAACGGAGTGTCTTAACAATAGGTTCCCCCAAGTTTCCACTGCCTACCATGTTACGTGTGTACTACGTAAAAGTAAAAAACAATTAAGAGAAATAAAACAATCAACCATTTACACACACTTTGCTAATTGTTTCCAAGTTTCACAACACTAACAGGCAACATGTGTTAACAGCTGACAAAGATAGCGTATCACACCACTACACGCCCACGCCCATACGCGACATGTGTATTACACCTGTTCACAACTCATGCGGTCCTGGTACTAGCGTGTGTCGGGGACGTCATATGACGACATCCATTTTCATAATGTGACAGACAGACAAGTGACATCAAACACTTACTACGTACGGGTTGGTAAGAAGTTGTCTGTTAGTGAGAACTTGAGAAATCGAATGATTGATTATCTCGATTTATTTATTTATGTATGGTATAGGTTTTTTTTGTTTTCTATTTTATGCATTGATAAAATATATTTTTTTAAATTTATTGTCATGATTAATATTATAATATGAATTATATTAAATTTATGTCCTACTTTATAAAAAAATCGCCAGTCGTGGCGCAGTGGCACAAGTGTGTGACTGTATACGAGTAACTAGTTGTGGTTTCGACCCCCTGGAAGAAATGAAATATTTTTTTTAATTTATTTTTTAATTTCTTCGCTGTGGTGTCTAGGCAATAAATAGCGTTACGTTCCGCCTCTCAACATGCAATGCTTCCAAAATTTGACGGAAAATGGGGTACGGAGTGTGTTAACACTAAGTTCCCTCTGCCTGCTGAGTGTGGGATACAGCGTGAAACTTTGATTTTTGTTTAACAGCTTAATTCGACGTGATTTATTTTTAACATATATATTGTTGTTTTGAGAGGATATGTTGACTTTTTTTACCATTATTATTTTACCGACATACCTCATAACCAATCCTGCCTGAACGGCCGCCATGGATCATATTATTTAGCTTTTTCGCTTCTCGTATTATTTCACACGCTGTTGACATAATTATCATCGAACCCCACGTGGTACTTGGTTGGTTGGTTTGATTTCTAATATTTAACATTTTCATTTATATAAGTAGTAATAATATGTTATAAAAATTAGTCTTAGACTTCAAACAATTAGCCAAATTCAATTGTAGGATTTTTATAACCACATATTCGTAAGCTAAATATAGCTTTTTATTTGACTTGCCGCGTTAGTATGTGTATGTAAAATCTTGCAAGTTCGATTTGATCCATTTCCCAAGCTGTTGATTGGTCTGAAATTTGGACTACAACTTCAGTTCTGCTGACAATGAAATGACATATAGACATTTATTGTAAACTAGCGGCCCGCCCACGGCTTCGCCCGCTTAAAATACATGATTATTGATTTAATAAGCAGAATTGATTGACAACTCTAATGATTTCTAATATGATTTTTTTATTACTTTAATCTTTAATATTCTAATATGATTTTTTTACGACATTATCGTAACTTCTATAAGAATTTATGATTGTTTCTAACTAAAAAATATGACCAAAGTTGATATTTGATATTCATAAAATATACATAAAGCTAATTATTTATTATATGTATATATTTTTGTGACATTACGTTCTTTTTACCTATGTTATGTTTTTTAAAGCTCTGTTAAATGTGCTGATGTCA
>DWLH01002982.1:0-10084 GCA_018249795.1 Heliconius telesiphe telesiphe | reverse complement strand
GTCATATTATGATGAGCGTTTGCCAATGCTATTTATATGGGTGCCTTATAATTTTAAGAAATTACACATAAATGCATATAATAGTTTTATTTTGAACCAGAATAGATTAGTTACCCCATATGACATACATCTTACTCTACAGGAAATAATGTTAGTATCAACAGCATCAGAACAATATCATAAACCCAACTCCGATGGGTGTCCTAATTGTATGAGTATGTTCAACGAAATAGATCCCACGAGAAAATGCTATGACGTAGATGTTAGCGAAAAGTGGTGTACCTGCCACGAGATGAGTCGTCTAACTGAATCAGATGAAGACGTGCGTCGCAGTATTGAACTTTGTGTGACACAATTACAAGACAAAATGAAGAATACACCAACAACCCATTGTATGAAATGTATTATATTAAAATTGAAAACGATTTTACGGACGCACGCCTACCGGGATGAATCTAGCAATAGTACTTATTTTATTATAGCGTTCGTCATGACGCCCGGCGACGTTGCTTTCGAAGCAACAGTAGTAAAACGGAATAATGAGTTTAGTATAGTACAGCCGACTTATTCTATAACATCGTACAACACGAGAGGCAGTTGCGTTGTAATACCGTATCATCGACAACACTGTGTTTGTATGAAAATAAAAAATTGCAAAAATAAACAATGAAAATGAAAATATTGTCTTTTATTACAATTTTCACAATTAACTTTTATTTTGTCAATGGATATACATTATTGTTGCAGCACCGGTTTTATACACTTTAACAAAATCAGTTTATTGTAGAATTCTTAATTAAATATTATAGATACTTACTTATTTTTTGTAACAAACAAAATACTTAAGAAGTTAAATTGTTAAATTTTCTTTCGTTGTTTCAGAAAAAATAATAATTTAATTTTTAATTACAATACTTTTAATTGATATTAAATACAATTTTAAATATAATTATGAAAAATACACATAGGCACAGCCTACTTACATTAATATCATTGCATATTATAAATTACATACTAATATTCAACCCCATATTGACCAGCAACAGTTGTTTAAACAATTCACTAATTATACGTAATTTTGTAATCTATTAGACCTCAATCATTAAATACTATACCATTTTTTTGTTATATCAATACAGATTATTTCACAATCATATTATACAAGACGCAATAACAAAAATTATTAATACTACATTTCAAAATTAAATAAATAATGGCGTTATTATTGAATTGAAAATAAATGCTTTAACTAATACTCACAATAAATTAACTCATTTAGTTACATTTTAATCTTTAATTTGTACTATATTAACTATACAACCTCCTTGAGAACTTAAATATACAATACTAGTTATTCTATTCTAATCTTAAGTTACATAAAGGTTGGTGCTGACCGGTATTTTTGCGTGGTGGTTTGTATTGTAACGTAATATAGTACGGGCGACGAGTAATGGCCGTCCTTAAGTATTACTGAATTTTTATGTATTGATGATTCGGGGAAAAAATAACCAAAACGTATAAACAAATCAAATAATCTAAAATGCTGCGCACACATCTAACGCTAACTTGCAGGGATTCGCGTATTCAGTGCGGGAAAAAAGGCAAGCGAAAAAAAAGACTATAACCCAAGATTCCAGGAAAACGCGGCGTTGAGTTCCACCACCTAACACGCAATGCCTCCAGAAATCGGCGGAAAGGAGGGAACGGTGTGTCTTAACACTAAGTTCCCTGCTGTGTGCGGGATACAGCGTGAAGCTGAATTTTTTTTTTAAATTTAATAGTCTAATATGTGGTTACGACTTGAAAGGGAAAACTTGAAAGGCCAGCGCCAACTTAAGGTACACGTTAAAGTAGAAACGCTCGTATTCAAATATATATATTTTAAAAAAAACAGCTTCAAGCTGTATTGCGCACACAGCTGTGTGCATTGCTGGGTAGGAAACCTTGCCTCGACACCAGAGTGAAGTAATGAAAATATAAATGTTACTAAATATTTCATTTCCTCGAGTGGGGATCGAACCCACAACCAGTTGATTTTACAGTCACACTTTGTGCCCCTGCGCCACGACTGGCCTCTATTATCATATTAGAATATTAATACTCAAAATTTCAGCTTTGAATTGGGGGCACTTGGATCTCAGTCTACTAGAGTGAAATATGAATTTCAGCACCCATCATACTCACTGATAGAAGTACATTACACTCTGTAACGTCGGTCTGTACCAACCTTAACAAAATACATCTACACGATGCCACCATAAAATGTACTCATATGCATAACAGAGGACAATAATTTTAAAAGACTATTGTAAATACATTGCTATACTTACTTTGATGTGTGCGCAGCTGACATATTTTACTATTGACAAGTTTAAGAATATAAAACTAGCCTCGTGTTTGTTTTATGACACATTTTCATTAATTTATAATAGCATCAGACCGTTGGACAGTCGGAGGCTCCACTGTGCCTCCATGCCTTGTTTACTTTGTATCATTAATAATTAGGCTACTATCAGTATAGCAACATATTTTTTTTTGGCATATATTGTTAAAGAAATATATTTATTACGTAAAAATACTGAAATCGTTAATTTATAAAATATATGATTTTTTTAATTTAAAATTCAAAAGTTTTATATTGACTTTTGAATGATCAATTTATTATTTACTTTGAGAAAATATTAGAAGTTACAATCAAAATTAAGTATCGAAATAGACTTCTTTCGAAGTAATAAGTCAAAATGAATATATGCAAAAGTAACAGATTGTAGTGACTTTACTGATAGTAGTTACTGCTAGCCAAAATGCAATTTACGCATATTTAAAAAAAAATTGAAAATAACTTACCAAATTATTAAATATTCCTGATGGTTTTAAATTATAATGGTAAAAAAAAAGATGTTATTAATCAAAATGAAATTTGATTTACATTAATTTAAAAATGGAATATGAAGCTTGTGTCTCAATTGTTGGAACAATTACGTTATTGCGTTTTTTAAAAACAACAACAACATATGTCAATAAATAAATAAATATTTGTCAATGTATGTGAAAAGACCTTAGGTAAGGTCTGAAAATTTTGCCCTGAAGAAATTTTGTCAACACTACCTGTAGCAAAACAGGGCAAGCAGATATAACATAATGTTTTGAAGAGTTTAGATGACTTTAGATGAGTGCAAATGTTTCGTAGCATAAATAACTAATGTAACTTAATAAAATAATTCAAATCCCAACATACTTAATATACATATAATGTTATTTTCTATATGACTTGTTGTAATTACATCTATTACTACGGTTAAAACACGTCTTCAAATATATATAATAAATTTAAAAAAATGAATAAGTTATATTTAAATTATTAATTATAATATAATATTTTTTCAGTCTTATCTAAGCATCTTATTGTTATATTATAGCCAAATTATACAAAATATTTATATAAATTGCAGCATATTTGTGATCCTGATGTATAAGCTATATTATTGTTAAGTTTCATCTAAATCCACTCAGTAGTTTTTCAGTGAAAGTGGAACAAACTTCCATCCTCACAATCTATCATATTAATAGAATTAAGCTATTGCAATATATTATGTACATTTATTGTTAAGTTATAAACTATTATATTGTTAAGTTTTATAATTTAAAACAAAAGTACCTCTCTCCAAAGTTTATCTTTGTGACTTCTGGCACTTTTCATGCTACAATAGATTTAGATATGAATTGTGTATGATGGCCTCCAGGGTATATAACAAAAAGTGAAAGTTGTAGCACAGATAAAGCACCACCTATGAAATTTGGTGTCTGTAATAAAAATAAAGTATATAAATTATCAAATAATATGATTTTATAGATTTCTTTAATCTTTCCTATTCAAAGATTACAAGTTGAAAAATAAATTACAAAATTATCACAATCCATACCTATATTATACATTCGAAAGTAACTCTGTCTGTCTGTTTGTCTGTGTAGCAATCAGGGCCAACCGCTAATCCGTTTGTGCTAAAATTTCATACAGAGATACTTGAGGGTCTTGGAATGGACATAGGTTACTTATTTTTTTCTCATATTTGTAATATACTCGACTAGCGGCCCACTCGCGGCTTCGCCCGCATACCACCTATAATACTTTTATTATGCTGCATTTGTCAACAAATTAATACATTCAATCATGAATACTACATGGCTTTATGATAGGACATCATCGGCAGCAAGGGCGCCCCCCGCGGGACTCGAGCCTAGTTAGAGCGTTGAATTATTTTAATTTTACATTTTCTCGAAAAGTATACGTCCAAATTACAAGCTATAAAAGCCGAAGATCTACATAAAATTTCCTTGATGATGAAATAACTTTTGCTCGTAAGTTTCAATATACATTTGAAATAAAATTCGATGAAATATCACTAATTTTAAAGCAACTCCATGGCGTTCCTTATTATTGTTATTTCATTATTTAAGGCTAATTAAGACTTACACGTTAAGTAACGTTATATAGTCTATAGCACTCATAAAGAATGCAGCTTTCGTACAAAATAAAAAAAGTAAATCGGACCAGTAGATCCAGAGATCTTAGCATTTAAACAAACAAACAAACTCTTCCGCTTTATTATATTAGTCTAGATATATACTAATATATTAAAATACCTTTCTATTTGACATGCTATTTATTCAGCCATGTTAATTACAACCGTCGCTAAGCAACCGTTGCTAGGCAACAAGGAATTATATTGTTTTTTAGAAAAGGTCGCCCAAAATTAGCTTCTTGAACGCTTACATGGCGTGCGCTGACTTAACCTTATGAGACGCATAAAAACAATGTTTTACAAAAATATTGTCATTTAAAAATCTATTAATAAGTCTGCGATGGTATATGTTTATCTCCGAAGGTCGAGCCACAGTAACCATTTTAATGTATTTAATTTAAATTTATCGGGTAATGTATTTTCTATAATTTGGTATTCATCCTTTTTAAAATAAATATAAAAGTCACCTTTAGCATTTCATCTAGATTGAAATTATAGTTTACTGTACATCATTCTAATAAATACTTAAGGAGATATCATTGATTCAAAATGAGCTAGCCTACGAGCCGCCCCCTGATTAGCGTACGCGGGGCAATCCCCTGCGATCGCCAGCACTTCACGAGCGTCCATCAAAGCTCGTAATTTTTCTTCAAGGGCGAGCTACTCTCGCCCCTCCCAACCCGGTGACGCTGTCAAGACCAGTCCAGGTCAACCCAGCAATAAGTCCATTCGAAAAAAAAAGCCGCACGGTATGACCGACCCGAACGGGCAGACGACGTTGGCGGTTTTGTAAATTTTCATACATTTTCGATCTACTGTTAATTGTTATAATCACTTATTTGCTGTAGTGTAAGTCCTTGTCCATGCGCGGCTTCGCTCGCTACTTTTTATTGAATGTTGTTTAAGTGTATTTAGGAATGAATTGTTGGTTATTTCAGCTCGGATGGATGGTTATCTATACCGTTGTTGTATACTTACACCCAATATTAATAACCTATCTCCAACGTCAATCTTAGATTGTTTCATATATCTATCCAATCTAGAGATTGAATAGATGTATGAAACAATCTAAGATTGACGTTGGAGAAAGGTTATTAATATTGGGCGTTAATAAATCGTAATTTTAATCTTCTGGGATTTTGTCTGCTATTGCTCGTAAAAATTATTGTATTGATTCAGAAAAATGTTTAGTTAATATAGAAAAACGTGCTCACGGAAAATGTATATAAACCATTTTTCCTGGGTAAGTCCTGTAGAAATTCCGGGATAAAAAGTATGTCTGTCACTGAATGTCCCATAAAAATTATTTCAGCTGTTTTGGACATTAGCTCGGGGAAATAGAAAGACAAACAGACAGAGACAAAAATTATAAATTGTTTTTTTTTGTTTTTAAGTATCATCTAACTAACTGTACATGTACTTGCAAAAATACAGTTATTTTGAAATTGACAAACAAACTGAAATTGAATATGTTTGTAGTACTATGTACTTGTATATATTTTATTTCTGCAGCGCTTGCGGTTCGACGGCGTTCATTATTATTGTTATTTGGTTATGTAAGGCTTACTAAAGAAATACACCGTAATGTTATATAGCCTATAACACATAATATACCTATCTTTTAAGGATAACCCACAATAACCATTTGTTTAATTGGCATATCACAGAAATTGATATTTTAGAAGATAATAAAGTTTTAAAACATGGGAGTAGAACGGCCATGAGCTGCGAAAATGTTTAAAGTTACGCAAAATCATAATTGCAATGAACATATTATAATCCTTTAAAAAACTGATATAAAACTCAGCCACATTATATATATGTCTTCGCATAGCATTACTTATTTTTTTACTGTTTTATTATAGTATAGATTATATTTCGTGTTATTTTTAATCATCCCCCCAAGGCGATGCGCACCAATGCATCCCCGCTGGTGTATCAAGTGGCGACAAATGCGGCGTTGGGGACCGCCACCCAACACGCCATATCCGGAACGGCGGGAGGTGGAGAACGGAACTACAAATAGCTACGTGGAATGTAAGAGGAGGGATGGAAGAAAAGATAATGAATTATTAGATGTGATGGATGATAGAGATGTGGATGTAGTCTGTGTGACTGAGAACAAGCGGAAGGGCCATAACACTACCAATTTACCGGGCAGTCGGGTCGTTTTCTGGGCTTGCGTACCAGAGAGCGAGCGGGGCTGTCAAGGTGTAGGTGTGTTATTGTCCTCTCGATTGGTTAGTGCAGCGGTTGAATACAAGGCGATCAACCCGAGATTGCTTTGGATTCGCTTCAAGCTGGGGATAACAAGAGTATTTTTGTTAGCGGCGTATGCGCCTGTATCCTCAGCTCCATTAGGCGAACTCGAGGAGTTTTGGGAGTGTCAGGGACGTTCTAGGTAGTGCTAGAGGGAATGAAAAATTTATAATATGTAGTGATTTGAACGGATGGATCGGAACTGCGCGAAGCGGTTACGAGGGAGTGCTAGGTCAGTGTGGTGACAAGAGAATAAATGAGGCTGGAAATTTGCAAGGAAAGGAATTTGTTTGTGGCAAACACGATGTTTGACCACAAACAAATTCACATGTATTCATGGGAGCGAGCGGTATGATTGATTTATTCCTAGTGGATCAGCGTATTCGAAGCCAAGTTATGGACAAGCGAGTGTTTAGGAGTTCTGAGCTGGGAACAGACCACTATCTAGTCGTTGCTAGAATAAGGGGTCTGTTTGCAGGTTGGGGGCAAATACACAAGGTGTCCAAACTTGGAGTCGAATTACCGGATAAGAAGCTGGAAGCTTCAAGATCCACCGATTAGAGAGGAATTTCAAGAAAGATACTACCCCGATACAATGTGAGCGGACCCTCGCTGCAGGCCGTAAAGTCTCTTTACAGAGATCACTCAGCCTGCGCGCGAGTAGGAGCTGGCATGTCGCCATGGTTTGACATGCAATCGGGTGTTAAACAAGGTTGCGCCATGTCAGCTTGGTTGTTCAATTTATATTTAGATAGCTGTCTCCAAGGAGTGAAATAAAGTTATATGAGAGTGAAAGTAGGTGACCTGAATGTGAATTGCCTGCTGTACGCAGATGATGCAGTGCTTATTGTATCATCAGAATGCGAGTTGTGTCTGGAAAGGCGTATTGCTGCCGGTAACAGGGTTAACAGAGCCTTAGCTGCATTGATGAGACGGCGAAACGTCAGCACAGCTGCGCGTTTGGCCTTACACAATGTTGTGTAGTGTTGGTACCGACGCTGTTATACGGCAGCGAAACGTGGGTATTACAGAAGAAGAATAAAAGAAAGATGAATGCCGTGGAGATGCGATCTCTTCGTAGGATATGCGGAGTCAGTTTAGCTGATCGAATCCGCAATGAAGAGATACACAGAATGGCAGGTACTAGCGAGGATGTCACGGTGAGAATGAAGAAGATCGTGCTCAGCTGGTTTGGACACGTCGAACGAATGAGTGATAAAAGAATGGCAAAAAATATTTATGATGGAAAAGTGACTGGTAAGAGAGATAGGGGGACCTCGGTTGACCTTCGAAAACACAGTATGAAATATACTGGAGAAAGGTCACGTAAAAAGCATGAGGAGCCCCCGGGGGCATGTATAAAGAGGCTGATGACAGTTACTTTTACTAATTTTGTTTATTTATTTCAATTACTCAGATATATTTTTTAATAATCAAATTTTTTGCTACTTATTATTCTTCATTGACTTCTTTTGATTATTTAAGCCTATACTCTTTACTAATACTATTAAAAATTGAAAATAATTTCATAAATATATTTAATAAATATTTGTATAGTTCAAGCGGGTAAAGCCACGTGGGTCTGCTAGTAAAATAATAAATTTGATACTAAACAAATTTTAAATGGTGTTTTTTATATATTTTTTAACTGTAACCATTATTAATAGCATACTCACAGATAGATATACATCTTCTTCCATTAACCCATAGAAAAACCAAAGGCTTGACACAATAAGAGACATAAATATCATTGGAAATGGAAGGCAATCTGTGCTTTTGGTTTTAATTACATAAAACAATTTACTCATTGGTGCTGCAATGGTCAAAAGTGTTAGAGAGCATGCAGAAAATCCTGAAACAAAATACTTTTTATAATAACTTGTGCATGATAATGATAAATACATTTGTAACCCATTTATACAAATTAAAAAATACACACCTAATCGACTTAAGAGAATTTCATTATCCACTTCCACAGACATATATCCAATTGTAAAAATATAGATAGCAAGTGATAATAGGAACTGCTTTAAAACTGAGGACTTTTTAAATGTGTAAATATAAAATACAACTATGTATGAAATCATTAAAAATATGCCAATAGCATTCACTAGAATTATTTTATTGTCTTGTTTTGTTAGCCCATACAAAAGCCACAAACCACATCTGTAAAAATTTTGATTATTCAAATATCCATCATCCATAACTAATTCACATTAAATATTGAAATAAATTACTTACGACACAAATCCACATATAAATGGTAGCGGGGATGATTCTGCTGTCGTTCTATTGTCCACATATTGTTTGCAAACCAAACTAAAATTATAATATTGTTATTCATAACATTAATTCTATAAATATGTTAAAACTTCTGAATACAATTTTTATTCTGAATACATACATTCCAGAAAGAAATTGTACAATAGTAGATATAACGGCTAAACTAGCTATAAATTCCTTCAGATCTAATAAAAACATTTTTATTGTTTTTTGAGCAAATATTTGTCAAAATTTGAAATTGTTACGTGCTTAAACACAGTTTATATTACTCAACGTTATAAGCGAGCATCCTTCTCATCTCTGTCAACTGTCAAGCACAGAACACATATACCCAAAGGGAAGAATGTTCACTTCATACAAAAAATGGGGGACAAAACGACACTGCTGCCATCTCTTGTGTGCCCACCAATAACTGGCCCGGTCAACTTCCTAAGGGGCATGTCAAACAGGCCCGGTCGACTTCCTAAGGGGCATGCCCCATGCGACATACCTACGGGGGATTGTAAATAAGTCCCGAAAAATAAATTATGATACTTAGTGCTGCTATATTAAAGTAAAACTACTAATTAGTAGTTTTTTTAAAAGTATTTTCTTGAATGGTTTACATGATGTTTTTGTGGTATATTTATTTAATATTTAATAAATAACTTTCTTTATAAAGTTTCATGTATGCAAGGTACCATGATAAAATATAACTCCGAAAAGAATAGAAGTCATCTTAAATTATAATTAAAAAATTAAAACAAAAATTTGCAATGTAATTTAGTTATATAAAGTTTTCAATTGAAATCAGAAACAATTTATGTAACCGGTATTTTAAGCGCAATAGTTAGATTATCTTTTGATATTGGGTAACATTATAATTTCCAAATGGCTAACCTACTGTTTCCTTTGGCGACGCAAACTGTTATTTAATATTCGAATTTCTATTGCATTTTATTACTTGTTTATGAAATTAAATTTAGCGGGATACAGCGTGAAGCTGATAATAATAAAATTAAATTTTATAGGTTCCCTAA
>DWLH01002981.1:0-10084 GCA_018249795.1 Heliconius telesiphe telesiphe | reverse complement strand
TTTATCTATGGCCACCACCTGGGTTCCATGTAGTGAAGGTTTCCTTCTACATAATATGTTTTCAACGGCAGTGATAAAAGCGCTGCATGCGCCTCTTACAGCACTGTGTTTTGGTTTCTTTTCTGCACGTTTTGCCTGTTTCACTGCTGTCTTACGTTGGTAGAGTTCTGAGCCGCTTTCGATGACCATAAGGGTAGATAGTGAATTTATTTTCTGCGTGCCCAAGTAATTGGGTTTTAGGTAACTGAAATCTTCACCTCTGTCCTCATACACTATTACCTCATGTTGTTCTGAGGCTTTTATGCATCCCAGTCGGTCTGCCACTTCTCCTTTATTATAGTCAACGACATAGCGTCTAAGTTTATCACGCGGGCTCCCGGTCCTGTCATTTCGCTTACTACCGTGAGCAGTTCCTGTGAACGTTCGAAGGGAGTCCGTTCCCTCCAATCGGGCAGTATGACCAGTTTGTTCTTTGATCTCACTACTCGACAGTTTATGCCTCCAGTCGTCGTTGTGGGTAACGCTTCGTATATTTTTCGTCTTACTGCCGTTCTTTTAGTGCTCCCGTTCAGTAAACAAGCTAGACCAGGTGAAATTGCAATAAATTTACTATTTCTAGACCTGCAAAAGCTTATGCCTAACCTTTCACTACTATCATCCATAAAAAGAGCTACTCCCTTAGTTCGTAATCTTGGTGTACCCATTTCGGTTTGTTGCAAAAATTGGATCATTGTAGTATATTGTGTATGTTTTAATGTATGTGACGTTTTCGTGGGATGCGTGTGAGTTTTGAAGCTTACTTTTGCAGCTTACCATATATAACAACGATACCGCCCAAACCATTACAGGCAATATGAACGACCATTTGTTTCAATCTGTAGTGTGATCATGTTCTTTCAATAGACAGAAGCTATCCCTACTTTGATTGTTACTGGATAGGTATAAATGTAATTAAATTTATAAATCGATACCAAAACCTTAAAAAGACATGCATATTTTACTGTTCTAAGCTCATATTGCGAATACAATGATAGAAATAACTTCTTACTGACAATTTCCGATCTATGTGAATATACTTAATGTAACAAGTCTCACATACTTCTTTTGAAAAGAAAAAATAAAGTTTTTTAAATATAACTGAAACACAATGGAATGTTTTGAATGATGCAATCGTAAGAGAAGCTACATTTTTAGAGATATATAATACGACAATCTAATATTACATGAGGACAGAAATGATCACGAAAATTGGCACTCTTGGAGATAGACCTTGGACGGATCATACTTAAGACAAAACGATGATAGGCCTTCACAAACAAGCAGAGTAACACACAAAGAGGTACATGTGACTTGGGATAGCATTGGTTGTTCTCAGCTGCTACTGGGACTAGAGTTACATAAGGCGATATGACTAGTGAAGTTAAAATAAGTAATCATAAAAAAGAGTACAAAATTTTCGCAGTTAGCTTTATAACTATAATCAGAGTACGCTCGCAGTAATTTATTATAACATTTAACTATTGATAAATTTCAGTTTCAATTGAAATTAAATTTCTCAAATTCCTTCTAAGGTAAATTTGAATATAAGTGTGGAAGCCTAGTTTAAGTGGCAGATAAATATACTGTTGATTAGCTGATAATAATGTCAAAGTTAAAAAAAAGTACAGACCACGTGTCTGTAGTGTTAAAATTATATATATAAAAAATATATATATTCAGTTGTTTTATGAATTTAAAAAAAAAATTGTTTTGAAGCCACTCTTGAATTACATTCTAGCATTATTATATATGTGCCCATAATACTTTAATATATAGTGTACTAGTTAGTAAAGCCTAAATTATAAAGTATTTGGTCATTAAAATTAATTATTTACATCAGCTTAATGTGTTTAGATTTATTCAACCATCCACGTAAATATATTACACAGAGGTTTTTAGCCTTAAAATTCCTATTTAAAATATATTGAACACGATACATAAATTAATTCACAAATATACATACTAATTTAATACAAACAAACCGAAAGCTATAATATTTATTATTATTCAATCTGAAAAGTAATCAGATCCGCATATTTACATTACTTGTTCTATTATTTAGACGTTATGGCGTAGTGGACGGCCGATTCTGCTTCGAAGGCGGTTCACATTGTGGTAAGGGCGAGGGCTTGCATGTGTTGGTAACCGATCAGGCAAATGAAATCTCAAGAGACTTCGAGCTTGCATCCAGAGGCCAACTGTCTCCTAGAAGAAGGCCTTCGGGGCTTAGGAAAGATGGTAAGGGGTTTTTTAAAAAAAATCTTTCTTTAGGTAAATTTAGCCCTACAGCGATTTGTAAAGTATTTTTATTTATTCCAAAACAGGTACGCAGAGTCCACATTCGCAAAAATCCCTAAAAAAATCAGATATGAGAAGATTGGAACTGAACACAATTGATAGATCATTGCCGCCAACTGATATGAGGCTCTATGAAGACCCTTGTAATGATGATATGGGGGCAATATCTCCTTACTGGCCTTCAGCAGAGCGAACACAGTTTCAAGACATGGGGCTAGGGGATACAGTGTCTGTTAATGAGACGTTTGATAGCGCAGATATGGCTCCATGGAATGGAAATGGAAATGTTATGTTAGAAAGATGCATGAGTTGTATATCAAAATTAGGTGCTTTATCAAGATCATCGACGGCGGCATTGACGCCGGGAGCTAAGCATTTTAGTCCTGCGTGGACAATGGAGGCGTTAGATGAAAGTGAAGTTGGAACGACTGAGGAAATTTTAAACAATGAAGGGAATATTAGTGCAAAAAAACCCGAAGAATTTTGTCGATGTTCATTAGATCGACCTCCGGAGCGTCCGCCAAAACCTATGAAATTAGAATTAAATCTAACAAAGAAACCTCCAATGCCTCTACCAGTGCGGTCGTTTAGCCATACCCAATTATCAGCTATAGGAGAAAATAATTTAAGCATAGGTCCATATGAAAATTATGATGTTCCAAAAATACCTTCAACGGAGGTAAAGTATTTACCTTTTAAGTATTTAGTAGTTGGATAATTAAATCATTTGATAATTAAATCAATTTATGCTTACATTTTCTTTTGCATGTTTTAATTATATTTCATTATTATTAGGTGGAAGGAGAATACTACGATACTCCAAAGAGACTTAAGGAATGTCTTAATGATGAACTTTTCAAGATAACCAAGAGTTCTACCACAAACACTCTAATATTAAAGAAACCTTGTGGTTGTCTTCTTAAATTAGGAAAAAAGGCAAAACAGCCAGTAGTTATTGATACAGATGAAAATTTTCAACCTCCAAATTGTCCGTGCCAAAGGGTAACAGATTGGGCCAATAACTGGATAAAGCTTCCATACTGTAAAAGAAATACCGATGAAAAAGAAGTTGCAACATCTAACAATGATAATATGACGGTCAACAACAGTGACCGAACTGCCCTGTATGCAACAGTAGACCTTTCTCGCAAAACAAAAAGAAAAACACCTACAGATGTTTTTTCGACTTCTAACGATTTAATGACACGTAGTCTTGATTCAAGATCATTTGAGATTGATGAAGGTCCACACGCAAATTACGAAAATCTTAATTTTGCATTATCTTTAGAACATTATGAAAACGCTAAGGATTTATTACGCAAAGCAGGAGTAACACAATCTGAACTTGATGCACTTAGCGTTAATTTGAAACCAATAATGGGATTTGCGTCAATTAGCTGTAAAAGTATGTGTTTTAAATGTGGACATTTAAAGGAAGGTAAAGAAATAGCAAAGGGCAGAAAAAATTCTAACGATGAATACTTAATGATGGAACCAAAATCATTGGACAGCAATAAATTTGAATCAGATAAACTATTACCTTCGGGATATACTCCCATGTCTCCCATAGGTAGTTTTGGTTTCCATACGTTAAAATATCCTGCTAAAAATCCTATTAGTAGATTATTAGATGAAAAATCTGCAAGTAACCCGACCTTGTGTGGTCCTGAAGAAAATATGACAAATACAATATCTACAAGTGATCAGGTGGAGCTGCGGGCGCCAGGACACCAACGGGCAGAATTTCGTAAAAGATCAAGTTCAGCTGATTCATCAAGATTCCTTGATGATGTGAAAGAGTTTGATGGTAGTGTCGGTAGTCGTGGATCTGCATCTTCTATTGAAACTCTGCGTGATATTGGGGCTAGGGAAGCAAGTACTCCTTGTGACTGTGCCACTAGTAAGCATTCTGACGCCGATAGTTCTGAAGCTTCCAAAGCTAAAGGCATAACAGTAACGGCTGGTGGTAACAGAGATTCGTCAAGCTCAAATGATTCAGGTGTTTCTAGTTGGTCTTTGCGTGGGGAAGCAGCACCAGGGGCTGCCGATTTTGAGTTACCAGCAACTACTGCAGCCACTCGACGGCGCTATAGAACTGCTCGACGCGCTACAGACTCACCTCGCGGCACTCCTCCGCGCAGGTCTCGGTCTTCAGGGGGAACAAGAAACTCACCACCTGCTACGCATAAATGCTGCTCCGCCGAGGCGGAGGTTCCGGTGCTAATTGTTAAACCATTAAGAGGTAACTCTTAAATTATTTTAATTATTTAAATTGTTCTATTAATTTTTTACGACGTTGTTAATATTTTTTACGACATAGGTGTAATGGACACGCACAGCACATCCAGTGGCACATCCGACATGTCAGATTACATTGAAACTTTATCGATCTGTTCCTCACATTCTTCATCAGATACTCCTATTACAATGAGGTGAGTTTAAATTTAAATATTCTAGGTTATTATTTAATAAGCAGCGTTATTTTAGAAGTTATTTAAAATTATAAATGTAATGTTGACTAATCAAATTCTCATTCAAAATGGCAGGGTAATGCGTCAGACGACGAGTACTCTACGACCTCGTTCAGGAAAAGAATACCAACCGCTGGCGCCGCGACTTGCGGCAGGTCTGCGGTCGACTCAGCCACACTTATATTCAAATTTACCTTAGAAGGAATTTGAGAAATTTGATTATTCAGAATTGGTAACATGATTTAAATCAATCATATAAACTTGAATCTTTATTTGTACCTAATTTAACTATCAAATTTGATTTCAATTGAAACTGAAATTTCTCAATAGTTAAATGTTATAATAAATTACTGCGAGCGTACTCTGATTATAGTTATAAAGCTAACTGCGAAAATTTTGTACTCTTTTTTATGATTACTTATTTTAACTTCACTAGTCATATCGCCTTATGTAACTCTAGTCCCAGTAGCAGCTGAGAACAACCAATGCTATCCCAAGTCACATGTACCTCTTTGTGTGTTACTCTGCTTGTTTGTGAAGGCCTATCATCGTTTTGTCTTAAGTATGATCCGTCCAAGGTCTATCTCCAAGAGTGCCAATTTTCGTGATCATTTCTGTCCTCATGTAATATTAGATTGTCATATTATATATCTCTAAAAATGTAGCTTCTCTTACGATTGCATCATTCAAAACATTCCATTGTGTTTCAGTTATATTTAAAAAACTTTAATTTTTCTTTTCAAAAGAAGTATGTGAGACTTGTTACATTAAGTATATTCACATAGAAGTTGTTTCTATCATTGTATTCGCAATATGAGCTTAGAACAGTAAAATATGCATGTCTTTTTAAGGTTTTGGTATCGATTTATAAATTTAATAACATTTATACCTATCCGGTATCAATCAAAGTAGGGGTAGCTTCTGTCTATTGAAAGAACATGATCACAATAAAGATTGAAACAAATGGTCGTTAGTGATAAATATACGAGCAAATGTTAGTGATAAATAATATACACTAGCTTTATTATAGGATAAAATGTACCCTCTGAAAAAATGTAAAACTATTTGTGATGGCCTTTTTGTTTGAACAGTGCCGGAGATGTATGTTACCTGGTTGAAAATTGTAACGTAATAAAAAACTATATTATGGAAAAAACTATACGAATTACATAACAGGTTAAATAAAATAGTTGATATTAGATCGCAGCGCTCGGAGACATAAGCCTAAGATCCGCCAAAGTTATAATCTTACTTCTAGTCATTTTTACTAATTATTATTATCTATATTTAAATGGCGAACGATGTATATAGAACTATTTAGAGACATAAATATTATTGTAAATGAATTTATTCTCTACGTACAACGACTTTCTCGTTTTTTATTTGTTACGATGATGATATTTTGATATTTGGAGTTTATTTAAGAATATTTAGTCTGAAGTTGTTCGGAACTGTCGACGGCGTCACGGCGTCACTGCGTCACGACGTCACGGCGTCACGGCGTCACGGCGTCACGACGTCACGGCGTCCCGTCGCGTGCTTCGACGTTGTCAACTCACTATAGCAATAAGCAGTGCAACTGAAGGTGATCCCTTGTAATATATAAATGATAATATTTAGGGTAAGCTGTTGAGCGCGAGGTTGAGACTGGACTTGCAAGCAGGTTGTTTAGACTTTACGCTAGAATGAATTTATAACTAAACTAATGTTAATAACTCGAATTTCTGAATAAAAACAGAATAAGTACATTTGTTGTTTTTCTTATCTCCTTAATCAGTCATTAGAGGAAGATGAATGTAGACATCGAGACGCGGAACAAAAGCTCCAAATAATGACGACGAAAAATTTGCTGCTTATCGTCTTCGCAGTCGACAAAGAAAAATCGCTCTCTAAAATGACGAGCTCCTTAAAAGAAAAACATGTTAATTAACGATGAATCGCGAGACGGCGTCTTGTCGCATTCAGCAGAACAATTCCGCATATTTACAATTGGCATCTTGATTAAAATCCAATATGTCATTTCATCAATTCATCAAAGTCAATTAGGGAAATTGTAGATAAGATTTTGCTCACGGTTCCAAATGTTGCTATCTGATAACAGAATATGTGGAATTAAATGGTGCTTTAACTTAATTTAAGGAAAATTACTGGGTTATTATTTATAGGTAAATAATTAATTTAATTACTTTTATAAATTTATTTTCGAATAATTTTGAATTAAATAGCATACTAATGTGTGAGACTGCCTTAAAAGCATTATTATTTAAGAAAGGATAGGTTAAAGTCAAAAAAATCGTAATTGGGCGAACCCTTGGCGAGTTTAAAATATTTTTAACTGACATCTGTAAGAAAAGGAAGTTATCAATTCGATTGTTTTTTTTATGTTTGTTACCTTAGAACTTTTGACTGGGTGAACCGATTTTGATGATTTCTTTTTATTTGAAAGCTAGTGCTTCCCGTGTGGTCTTATTTTTTGGTCCGTTTTTAACAATGGTATCTATGAGAAAATCACATAAATCTTAAACTTACATTAGGTATGTACGCGACAAATGGATGAATAACTCAATACCACGACAAACGATTTCGATTATTCTTTTTTTATTGGATAGGATACACTTCAAGGATAGTTTGGTGAAAGTTTGGTTGAAATTAAACGAGTTTGTTTTTTTTTTGGCAAAAAACGTAATTATACTATAATAGCAAGCAAAAACATTGTTATAATTGGCGAGCCACGGTTTACTTTTCGCTAAAAGTGAGATTCCTCGTCGTTAAGAAATGCTTCTTTTCAACCAACTTCAAAAAGGAGGATATTCTGATTTTCAACCGACTTCAAAACAGGGAGAGGTTTCTAACTCACTCAAATATTTTTTATATAATATTCTTGTCAATGGTATACTTGTAATTTAGTGTATTGTTTGAAGTCGGTATTTTTTAAGGACTAAATATATGTTGATTCTTTCCATTTCTGACTAGGCTACAATTTATTGTTAACAATTGTATTGTAATGAATGAATTTCAATGTGCTATGCTTATAAATATGATACACTAAAACATTTTTTTTTATTTTACCTTCACACTAAAAAAATAAAAATAAAATAGAAAATAAAATAGAAAAATAAAATAAAATAGAATAGAAAGCTAACGACTAAATTTCGTGTATAACTTTAATTACTTGACATATGTTGTCCTTTACTTTAATCTGGATAGGAAAATGCGATGTTAAATGTTATTATCCAGAACTCTGCAGTCTCTGAGACTTTTTACATTTTAAAATGTTTACTTCACAAGATACATTTTTTAGAAAACGCACGTGCCTCTTGGAAACCATCAAAGGGCTGTGTCCATTAAGCCATACGTTTCTATCAAGCTACGTCCAAAATTTATACATTTGTTTACGACGTAAAAATATATAAATAATAGATTGAAAATATAAACTTCAATTAATAAAATATAAATTTTACCTCGCTTAAAATAAAGTAACTACTTTTTTTTACATGTTATATTCTATCTAAACATCAAAATTTATATCATATTTAATAAATATATTATTAATAAAGTATTTTTTTACATTGTTTAAAATTTCTTATAACCATTAAAAGTATTTTATAATTGTTCTTTAATTTTAATCAAACTAAAGTAGAGGCAAACACCGCGCGCCGGAATGAGGGGTGTTTACTGTCACCGGCTCATTGCGCCGACACGGAGATACGGGCGCGCCGTGTTTATAGAAACATTGTATCGAATACACTCGCCATCTACACCTAAAGGATTCTAAAAAGCATTAGTAAATTGCTGCTAATACTTACTGATTAATAATATTAATAGTATAGCTTTGTTTTCTTTTTCTTTTAGCTTCACGCTGTATATAGCGCATGGCAGGGTAGGCAGGAGAAACCTGGGAATCTGGTGTTAAGACACTCCATTAAGACACTTCTGTTCCCCACTACCTGGCGAATTCTGGAGGTATCGCATGTTGAGTTGTAGAGTGGGAATCGAACCCACAACCGTCGTGCTTACAGTCACACCATAGTTATCTAAAGAGGACACGCTTGAAAGAAGTAGAAATTAAGAGGAAGAAATTTAATATTCAAAGCAATGTTTTTAGTCTTTTGCTATTTGTTTAATAAGAATAATTTTGACATTTGAAAAAAAAAACTTATTAACATAGTTGTAGGGACTGGAGTGAAAACCTCTTTTAATTTCCGTACAATTTGGAAAATAATTCTGAATGCAGCAATAGATACAGGGAACCAATGTGAAAACGCTCTGTTGTCCGTATTCGACTGAATTTGAGACGTTGCGTAGAGATTAGCGGAACTCAACGTCAAGTTTTCTTTTGCCAGAGCGAGCAAATGAAAATATTATTTATTCCCCAAAGTAGGAATCGAATGGGGTTCCCCAGTTATGAAAATGTTATATAGGTTATTTGAAAATTCATATAAAACCACGACAATCACTCACGCGGCCATCACTGTGTAAGCCGCAATTATTAAAACCTATTATCATTAATTTATCACACGGTACAAGTCTATTTTTTCAAATTAATTTCATCAGATACAATATTTTATAATCAAGTCACGTTTTTGATTACACTTTTGTTTTAAATCTTTATTTTTCTTTTTTGTATATTTAGATTTTTTATTATATTAAAATAATTTCACGCTGTAACCCGTATTTAGCACGGTAGGCAGGTGAAACCTATTGCGTATGGAGTTTCGGAATTTAACGCCCCGTTTTGTTATATGAAAATAATTCAATTCCTGATTGGAAACTGAACCCCCAACCATCACGTGTACAGTCGAATCCTGTGCAGTCACGCCCTGCACTTGTGTATGTTTTAGGTGTTTTCATAATATTAAATATTAGCTAATCAGATCTGAAAAACATGTATTAATTTTTTCTCTTATATAAAATTATTAATCCATAACAATCGCAGTTAGTAACCAGTAAGTACTGATTGTGCAAAATAAAAAGGAGGATGACAATGAAACAAAAATTAAATCAGCCTCACGCTGTATCCCGCACACAGTATAGTAGGCAGAGGGAACCTAGTGTTAGAACATTATGTTCCCCACTTTCTGCCGAATTCTTGAGGTGTGTTGAGTGGACGAACTCAACGCCTCGACACCGGAGCGAAGAAATGGAACTATAAATTTAAGTAAATATTTCATCTCCTCGAGTGGGGATCGAACCCACAACCAGTCGGTTTTACAGTCACACTTTGTGCCGCTGCGCCACGACTGGCCTCTAATTGAAGACATTGAAATAATTTCGTT
>DWLH01002980.1:0-10089 GCA_018249795.1 Heliconius telesiphe telesiphe | reverse complement strand
AAACGTATAAAAATTTGAACGCAGCGGGACTCGAACCCGCGCCTCCTGGAAACCGACCAGGCGCTCTGACCACTAAGCCATGCGTTCTCGCCAAGCTACGTCGAAATTTTTATACGCTTGTTACAACATAAATAAGTTGTATCAATAAAAACAAAAATGTGTTTGTCCATTTATTAATGGCTAAAAGCCTTAATGGCTAAAAGCCTAAAGTTTGTGCTTATAACGACTTATCAAAGTTTTTAAAAGATAATTGTAATTCGCTGTCATCGGCTGCAGCCAATGAACAAATTGAATTTCATTTTATACCGGCATATTCACCGCATTTTGGAGGCCTATGGGAGGCAGGTGTAGAATCGTAATTTGACATTTGAGGAACTTTACACAGTTTTAGTTCAAATTGAGGCGATCCTCAACTCTCGACCGCTTACACCTCTGTCGTCAGAACCCGAAGACCTCATGCCTCTTACTCCAGGACATTTCATCATCGGACGACCACTGATATCTTTACCGAATCCTGATTACAGCGACTCTTCATATAATCACTTAACTCGAATACAGCGGATTGAACAGTTACAACCGCATTTCTGGTCCAGGTGGAGCAAGGAATATATCCCGGAGCTCCAATACAGGATAAAATGGCGTACCTGTAAGAATGCCTTGCTCACGAATTCACTAGTTCTTCTCAAAGAGGACAATCTACCACCACCCTTAAAGTGGAGACTGAGTCAAGTGATTGCTGTATTCCCTGGTCGGGATGGAGTTAACAGAGTGGCTGATATAATCACTTCAACAGGAATCATCCGAAGGTCTTTCAATAAAATATGTCGACTTCCAGTAGCCAACGAGTCTAGTTGAAAGTCCGGCTTTCAACGGCCGGGGGCATGTTCAAGACCAAATGATAGGTTTAGTATAATTTAAGTATATAACTTTATTTTAGTTCTTATAAAACATAGTTAAAAACGCCTATTATTTTTAAAGAGCAAAACATGTTATTTTTATTGTAAAACATATGTAACTTCATAAGGTCTTTTTTATATTTCTGCCAATTATATTGTTGCGACCAGAATACATTCATCCACCGTTGCGAGCACATCTTTTAATTCCCTCCTTCCGAAACTTTTATTCACTTTTTTTTATCAAATTTTCAAATTTTACATTTTTTATTTCTTAACCCAAGATAAATATATTCACTGTTACTACTCAATTAAAAAATCAAATATCATCAATATTATTTGATATAATTAGAAGCTTTTTTTGATGAACAAGAAAGTAATATTGTTTAGCAACTAAATAAAAAAGAAAAAAAGTGTTATTATCATTTTGTACAACGACAGCACATATAACCACTGTGAGCCACAAATAGCTTGTCTATATATCATGCATAATGGTGATATGTCATTCTTCGAGCCTTGGACGGACACAGGTAGCTAATTTTGGGCTTGTTTCATAAAGATTATTAGGGGCTTCTATTCTTTATTATAAGATTTACCCAGAATATCATGTATCATGAGTTTGATACTGCGTCTCAAAGTCTGTAATCGACGTCTTAGTCAAGGCTCCATGACCTGATCTCCTAATTTCATGACGAACGCATACTATGGGTTTCTGTTTATTTCTTACAAGGTTAGACATCTAGATAAATGATAGAAATAAAATATAATAAAAGTAAATACTTACCCAATAATAATTAGAAAGGTAAAAGAAGTGCCAGGTTCGAGGGATACGCCGAAGTAAATATGCTTAACTTACACCTTTCGTTGAACGGACGAATGTTCAGTTATCAATAATTATCATTTTATAGATTCTTTTTTATATTATGTATAGGATATACCTTGGTACCAAGTATTAAGTTTCAACGCCACCTAGAAGGGAGTTAAATTTTTAATGGGTGAGTGAGTCAGTCACAACAATGTTGGTTTTTAAAAGTTAATATATAAAAAGCCCTTTGAGTCAAATTATTGAAATTATATGTACGCTACAAGATTCGAAGCTAGGAGATTCGAGGAAATTTGTTTATTAGTATATAAATTGAAATGGTTTGTGTAAAACACGCATAGCGCGTTTCTAACTTTTTAACTTGGCTGGACACGCTGGTGAGTGTCTTGATTTGAGCGCGATATGCATTTAATCAACTTAATTTTAACACACCCTAGTTTGACATAGAAAACTTTAAAAAATTATTGAAACGAAATGGCCCAAGTTACAAAATTTCGTTAGCAACTAGGGCGCGACCTCGATCTGAAAAATATATTTTTAATAACTAATAATAATTTTTGGTTTGTTTGTTGTTCTTAAAAAACATTATTAAAGAATATCTATAATAATGCTATCTATTTAATATTCTTTAATCTCTTTTTCTTATTACCTATACATAAAAATGTCGGTAATATTTAAAATATTTTTTAAATTGCTAAATAATAAATCACATCATCTCCTTTACGAGACTCGTATATCAACATAAAATATTGGTCATAGTCCTTCGGATAATTCGGGTTAAATTATAAGTAAAAAAATAAATAAAGATAATAATTTCTTATGATAGATATATATACAAATAATAAAGAAATTAATATTTATATTAAGGAAATTACATTTAAAAAAAAAAGTACAGATCAAGTATGTGTGGTGGTAGAGTATTAATAAAAAAAGAAAACATAATACCGCGGGTAGCAAAGAACGAAAAAGTGACGTTAAAATTTATAGAAATAGTATGTAGTCGTAAAATAAGAAATCTTAGCACTAAGCCCTCTCCGCCTACCACTACGCATAAAACTGGAAAAAAATATATAATATATTGGGCGGTTAAAAAATGTTTTCAAATTCAAATCTAAATCACGTAAACGTTGCGAGTAAAGCTTAATATAAACAGATTAAATGCACTTCCGTGGAGGCCAGTTGTGGCCCAGGGGCATAAGTAAGCGCGACGGGTTGTGGATTTGATTCCCACTCGAAGAAATGAAATATTTAATATTTTTTTCATCTCGCTCTGGTAACGAGGCAAAATGCAGGGTTGATTTTCTTCACTCAACACGCAGGCGTGCACAGCGTAAAGCTAAAAGAAGCCATTACTGAGTCACCGACTGACTTTTGGTAGGTGAGGGAGTGTAGGGGAGAACTAAAAGAGGATATCCCATGGGAACAAAAAAAAGGGGATTTTGCTCTATTTGTGATTACATAAAATCCTATTTTCTTAAAATTCCGTTTATTCTCGTTTCTGCAAAGGCAAACGGGGTTGCGAGCGGCCACTAGTTTACATATAAGTTAACCTGAATATTTAAAATGTTACGCTACAACGATCGACGTCGACCAAACGAGCCGTGTCGTTTATATAATATTAATAATCCACTCATATATTTAATTAGCGTTCTAAAAGCGGATTATTATTAGGAGGCCAGTTGTGGCACATGAGTGTGGAGTGCCTATAAACTGGACAGGTTGTGGGTTGGATTACCACTCAAGGTAATGAAATATTAATCTTATTTTTGTGGCTCTGTTAAATTCCGTCGCTTAGCACGCAATGTGACGCCCCCGTTGGGGTATCGAATCCACAACCACCAGGTTTACAGTCAGACGATGCCGCTGCGTCACGACGGCCTATTAAATACAAGTATAAACAGATTTAATTCCATCTATTTAGAATACAGTAAACTGTTTAACAGTAAAGTGATATGAAGAACTTGAATGTGAGTTGCATCTGGTACAAGTAATAAGCAAAAAAATACTTTCTTGCGAACACTTTAAACTCATACATTGCAAATAAAAAAACGTATTACAAATAAAAGAAAAATGAATGCCCTCTCTGGAGGCACTGTAACAATACCCATATAAGATAAATAATAAGTGGAAAAAAAAATGTTATAATACTATTACTATTTGCTTAACCTGTGTCAGGTTAAGCAAATACATACTTACTAACCAAAAAGTAATGGACCAAATGAAATATTTTTATTATTATTATTATTATATGTATGTGTGTATCTATATTAAAATTTAAATTAATAATTAATATTTTTAAACAAAACATAGTAATATGTATGGAACTTGTACCTAACGTCGTCTAGATTTTAAAAAGTAGCATTGTATTTTTAATTGCATCATAAGTCCCGGATCGTATATGATAGATTTTTTTCATTTCACTTTATATCCCACAAACAGTAGTACATTTAGTGTCAAGACAAGATGTCTTGACACTAAATGTAAAATGTCTTGAAAATTGGGCGGGATATGAAGAAAGAAATATTCATAGGCAGACGGAACCTAGTGTTAAGACACTCCGTTCCCCACTTTCTGCCGAATTTTGGAGGCAATGCGTATTGAGTGGCAGAGCTCAATGCGGCGCTTAGCCTCGACACCAGAGCGAAGAAATGGAAATATAATTTAAAGTAAATATTTCATCTCTTCGAGTGGGGATCGAACCTACAACCAGTCGACTATACAGTCACACTTCGTGCCGCTGCGCCACGACTGGCCTGAACTTATTACTTATATTATATATATATATATATATATATATATATATATATATATATATATATATATAACATCCTATGACTTGTACCACAAAACGATAACTATCGTTCCGCTTTGTAGCGGCTTCGCTGGATATTGGTAATAGTGATTAATTATTTTATCAATTATTACTGATATTGGCGGTCTCTCGTCTGGTCGTCGGTGGATGTTAGAAATTAGAATATATTCGTAGTTAGAATATAGCAGAATTAAATTGTTTTGTATTTGACGTTTGGATAATGTATGTACATTGTACTGTAAATAGACTTTTGGAATATATTAATTATATGTTGAAATGGCCGTCGTGGTCCAGGGGCACAAGGTTGTCACTGGAACGCGGCGGTTATTGGTTCGATCCCCACTCGAGGAAATGAAATATTTATTTAAATTTATGTTTCCATTTCTTAACTCTGGTGTCGAGGCAAAGGACGGCGTTGAGTTCCGCCACTCAATACGCAATGCCTCCAAAAAATCAGCGGAAAGTGGGAAGCGGAGGGTCCTAACTCTATATTCCTATTGTGGGCGGGAAGCTGATAAATATATATATATATATATATATATATATATATATATATATATATATATATATATATATATATATATATATATATATATATATATATGTTATATATATAAATAGATTACAAAAAACAGTTAGGATAGAAAAATATTTATTAAGACGACGTATAAAAATTTGAACCTGCGCCTCTTTAAATATCGTCCAAGCGTCCTCTGACCGTCTAAGCCATACGTTCACATCGAGCTACGTCGAAATTCTTACGCTTGTTACAAATTATTTATGTTGTTAGCATCTCTGTAGGGAATTTTTACAAATTTCCGCTACCCAAAGATTTGAATTATCGATTGGCAAATGAGAATACTATTTTATAAATATTTTTAACATTTTTAACGTGTTATTCCACACTTTATTAAAATAAATTTTATTAAAATAAGCGTAAAAAAATATTCGGTGCTCTTTAGGTTAAATTATCAAAAACAACTTACAAATTTTAGTTTAAGTAAATATTGCTATTAACGCCACACATTATCTAATTAGGCGGAGGAATAGATTATTTAAATTATAAACTTTATAATATTCGTCATATGTATACTCAACGTTACACCAACAGCAAGTTAAGAATGTTCAATGACTATTTTGGTATTAAGACTCGTGATGTTTCTAGATATTTAAAAAAAAATGAAGTGATTTATAGGCTATCTCATGGTGATGGTTAAATATATGAGTTTTTTTAGTTTCACGCATAGTTATTTTCGATGAAACTTACCGAAACACCAAGGAAGCTCAAATTTGCCAGTTGACTCAAGAATTCCTCAGCCATATCCTTCCTGTTATAGTCAAAATGACCCAATCCAAATTTATTTGAATCCGCTTCTAAATTCTGCCACAACTGTTCCGCTTTGCTTAAAGCTAGAGCTATTGCCCATACTGCGTCGTATGTATGAGGGGCGAATGGTGATAGCGGAACCCCAGCACCTTGCATCTCCTGGTAGAACATTTCGTTTGTCTGTTGGAATACATTTAATATAAGATACATTGTAAATAAACGTTTTTGGACAGTTGATATATTTTATAGGCTATTCTATATCTTTGTTACATACAAGGTGACTAGATTGCTAAGTTCCCTTGGCCTACCCTGCGGGATGCAACGTGAAGCTGAAAAAATCTATTCGATGCTATTTAGGTTAAACTATCAAAAATACGAATAAAAATTTACTTACAAAATGTAACATAATATTTTTATTACACAAATAAATATACCTACCTATATAAAACTTTTCCGTTACTGAGTGATTAACAGACAACGCGTTTTATATATTATAGTTCATGAAAAAAAAAGTTGCGACGGCCACTGACTATTTAATATACGGGTACAAAATAGACGATTACGATTTAGGATAGACGATTAGACTGTTGAAAACTCTTTTTACGACTGGAATTTTGTACGCCTAAAATAGTTTTTCTCGACTGCTAAGGAAGGGTTATGTTTTTCGCGCGTATCTTGTATGTATGTAATATTCTTTATTACCTCATATCTCCAGAACCGCTGAACGGATTTATTTAATTAAGGTATCGTTAGATTCGTATTAACAGCCCAAGTGTTCTTAAATAGGTGACGTTAAAAAAAACAATCATGGCGGTTGGGGGACGCCATTGGACTTAGTGCAAAAAAAAATTCTTTTCGAATACCACAATATGGATATCAAATTTAAGAGCTCAATACGAGGATTTCAAAGAGGTATATTATGATTATCATTACGATAATGAATTCTAACAAAAAAGTGAAAAATAAAAAAAAATATGTAGAAACAAAAACCCCGACTGCATAAAACTAAAACGAAAATAAACAAGCCCAATAGTTTATTAGGATTAACAGTCGGGACCTATAAGTAATTCTTCAATCAATAAAATCTTTACCAGGAACCCTGCGTAATTTTAAGAGGTCCCGACTTATTACTTATAATACGAAAGATATCTGTATAATTATATTGAGCAGTACTCAGTTTTTACCTTAGTAACAAGTAATTTCGCAAGACCTCCCAAGAGTTAAGAGATTCTTAGAAAATTGACAAAACAAGTTAAATGAACAATGTAAAACATTATATTTAGCTTAAACTCATTACTGGTCCGGCTTTCAATTCTGTCGCTTGTAATCTATTAATTATAAGTTTACTATATTAATTAAATTTTTAAGTGCATTAACTAAAGTTTTTTTAAAACACCCTTTAAAGCTCCCGAAACTTGACTATATGTTGAACATGTAAATATTGTTGTATATTTTCGAAAAAAAAAGGTATAAATATTAATATATCGACGAGTCAGTATATTAATTAGTATATAATAAGAGACCATCGTAGCGTAGTGGGACAGGGTCTGAGTCTGGGTATACACAATGTTTGTTGATTCTATTCTAAGTCGGGAGAATGATTATATATATATTTATTTTTCTGCTTTGGTAGACAAAGCTCAGCGTTGAGTTCCGGCAATTAGGACGCAATATATCAAAATGTCGGAGGAAAGAGAGTACGAAATATTTCTATGCAAAAGTTGTCAAGAAA
Organism: Heliconius telesiphe telesiphe; assembly: GCA_018249795.1. Classification (NCBI taxonomy): domain Eukaryota; kingdom Metazoa; phylum Arthropoda; class Insecta; order Lepidoptera; family Nymphalidae; genus Heliconius; species Heliconius telesiphe. The sequence continues at coordinate 2,502 of DWLH01002980.1, read as the reverse complement.
GATTAAGTTGACATGTCAAATGTGTTATTCATATTTCATACCTGGTGTATTAAAGAGACCTTTGTTATTTTTTTAATTGAATTCCGCATATAGCAGTGTAGGCAGAGAATCCTTAGCCCAAATTACGAGACATTGCTTGTTGAATCGGAGACTCCGTAGTTTCCGTTCGTCTTATTACCAGAGGTAGGGAAACGGGAATAATTTATTCTACCGAGTAAGAATTGATCATTAACCTTCACGTTTAAAGTAAATCTCTGTTAATGCGTAGCCTCGTTACTTCACTCTGGTAACGAGGGGTTGTTTAACATTGTTTTATTTGAAATGAAAAAAATAAATATTTCCTTTTTTGGAGTTGTAACAGTATGTATCTTGGATATAAGTTATAAATAAATAAAATAAAATAAAATATGCATGGCAATACACATAAATGACATAAATAATACAATCTATATATTTTTAATATCATATTAATCGAGACGAGTTCATGTATTGTCGTCCCGAGTGTCTCAACCGTCGTTTCGTATATATAGTGGGTAGTGCTGGTTGGAAGGCAGCGGTCGAGTCGAACTCTACTACGGTACAAATAAATATGATGCACATAAAGACGTACCAAATGTATAATAAATATAAAACGATAATTCGAAGCCTATAATGGCACGATCTTTTAGGATCGAATTTCTTATAAAGGCAATACATGTGTAGGGGCGACACATATTGTGGATGAAAGTGATCTTTGACCAATATTATAACATTGAATGTTGCTTGACGTCGCGGAGGCTGACGTTAACTATGTCGTGTCTGATGCCGTCTCGCAGTACGCTCGCGGTACGTAAGCTATGTTTGTATGGCATTGGTCATTGATATATTGTATACCACTTCTACGACTTGGTATACGATTAGTAGGTGTGTGATGCTATTTTATGTCCTGGAACTCTGGTGTATATAGTAGTGTTCGCCTACGGTTCGAGACACGACTGTGGGGTGTGTGCCGTGCGTTTATTTAACATATCGGCCGCCTTCCGGTAGTGAGTTCGTTCTAACGATTGATCTTACAAATCAATCAACATCACGAATCAGCATTCTAATACAATCATAATATAAACAAGCGTAACAAGTACCTTTAGAAAGATCACACACAAACGTCCCGGGGAGTTCAATAAGACTGTTGCAGCCGCAGTCCGATAGGAATTCACGGTGTAGGGGCGGGGCGGTGCCGTTACTCTTTCTTCCTTTTATTATAACTAGTTCGCAGTTATAGTGGAGAGGAAGATAGGACGCGCTCTTGGCTTTTCCTCGGAAGAGTTTCGAGTTAGACAATGTTATATTCTCGAGTTTCAGTTATTTGAATAAATTTCTGATGGCAAATATTTTATTAAAGCGATACCTTCTAATGGCATAAATAAAATCTTAACACTGTTACCATTCAATCTCTAAAAGATGTTGAGTTCTTCAAGATCACAACTATAAACGGTTCTCACCACTAGACACATCACGAGCCAAGGCATTATATAATAAATAATATTTTTAAAGGTGTTTGGGATATCAGTTACAGAGTGACAATCGTACCTACATCCTATCGTGTTTACTTATGTCTCTGCGTCACGGCTGGTTTTTAAAAAAATACTTACCAATCCAGAATAAGAGACGACATCACCAACAATGCCTCGATGTGCAGTGACAGACACTAATCCTTCCAAAGCCCTGGCTAAATGTGATCTTGCGCAGGGCGAGGCCCCACGTATTCGGGGCGGGGTCCCTGCCACCAGCCACGCATATTCTGCTCCAAACATTCCTAGACGGTAGGCCTGTGCCTCGACAAATGAAATTTAACAATAAAATAATGATTGATTTTTCAGTTTTTCATAATAATATGAATATATTTCGTATTAGAAAAATATTAAGAAACATAAAAAAATATTCAGTTCTTGTATTTTCTTAAAAAAAATTTATTACGCCATTTAACACGCAATGCCTCAAGAATACGGCAGAAAGTGGTGAGCGGAGTGTTTTAACATTATGTTCCTTCCGCTTACTCTGCTATATGCGGTACTGTATCCCGCATATAGCAGAGTAAGCAAAGAGTGAAGCTAAAAAAATATATACAAGAATAATAAACCCAACATTGTTTTCGTACTCAAGCAATAACGCCCACAGCTAAAGTAAATAATCATTCGACTCTATTACGCTGTACAATTGAGAGGCATAGAGTAGCAGTAAGCCAAGTCACGTTTTTAGTATGTAGCGGCATATCACACTTTTTACCCTCGTCCTGTTTTACGTCTTTACTCTTTTGTCGATAGAAAATTATATTTTAAGTAATATTATTTTTAAAATCGTAAGGCATTTTTCTAACAAGGTAGGCAGAGGGAACCTAGTTTCAAAGCGTTCCATATTTTTGAGGCATTGCGTGTTGAGTTCCGCTTTGTCTTATTACCAGAGTAATTTACTCCTCCGATTAAAAATAATTTACTCCTCCGAGCAGGAATCGAACTTGGAATCGCT
>DWLH01002979.1:0-10092 GCA_018249795.1 Heliconius telesiphe telesiphe | reverse complement strand
TGTTAGTGGAGATTACCTTCATAAATCATAACAGTTAAGTTTAAGTCGTAATTAATTCAACACAGAGACAAAGACCGATTTGATTTTCAAAGAAATATATAATGTATTTAATTTTGCTATTAGCCTTCTTTTCAGAATCATAAGTAATTTCACAATCGTATTAAGTTATTGAAAGAATTAATATTATGGGGATTTGAGCTTCACCGCTCTTTTTGCAGTCTGCAGTCATACTACTAACTCTCCTACTCGTACATATATCCTCGTGTAACAAGGGCAGAAGAATGCTAATACTAAGTAGTAGAAGTACTAGTTGTTTAAAATGAAAAACTATAAAACAAACCTGTAAAAATCGTTTATTTCATCTATTGACTTGGCAAAATTCGTCAACTTAGAGATATTTTGGCAATAAGGTCTATATGGTTTTATCTGGTTTTACACTCCCAAGGCGAAGGCGAATCGATTGACATATGAATCTTAAAAAATTGGACAATCCGTGTGAGCTGACAAATCCTATGTTTGTTTCGAATAATCGATATCTGTATTCTTACTTAGTTTGGCCATAAATATTGTTAAAATTAAAAAAAAAACAAAATATTACTTTTGAATTTGGAATTTATCAATTTTATACGATTGTTCATTGTTCTTATTTTCGCGCCAATATATTGTAATATTAAAATGGAGTGGGAGTTGGGACGATAAACAGAACTGAACTGAACTCGTTATGATTGCATTACATAAAGTATAAGGTATAAAGCCAAATACAATTTTTAAAATCCTTCATATGCTTAATGTTAGTCAAATGTTTGTGTATTGAGCTAAAGAACAACACAAAAACTACTTAAGCGGTACGCAAAGGGAAGTCAGACACATTTCGTTTACGGATGACAAAATGTTTACAATTAAGCAATATTTTAACAAGCAAAATTGTCTTATTTATGCTGAAAGCTCAAAAGAAGCCTCCCAATTAGTCAACAGAGTACATTGTTTGTTATTTATGCAGTAAAATGGGCCTTACCCGACTTCAGTGATGGTTTTGTGGAGTGTTAGCTATAAAGGAGTGACTGAGTCATATTTTTGTTGATAAGGTATCAAAATATCGATAAAAGTGTATCAAGATACTATTCTTAAGAAGATAATGAGGCACTTAACCGCACCTTGTCCAATAACCAAGAATGGTCCTTTGAGCAAGACTCGGCGCCGGGTCATGAAGCTCGATCCACCCAATCTTAGTGAGAAACGAAGTTCCGGACTTTACCAGAGCTGAAGACTGGCCATCATCTAGCCCTGATCTTAACACACTGTATTATGATTTATGGTCAGTTTTAGAGACTAAGAGAGTAAGAGAGAAAGAGTTTTAGAATTTTGATGAGACGAACATTACATAGGTAAAAAGAACATAATGTTACAAAAATATATAAGTGTAATATATAATCAGCTCTATGTATATTTTATAAATATCAAATATCAACAATGGTCGTATTTTTTAATTCAAAACAAACAAAAAATCTTATAGAAATTACGATAAAGTAGTAAATAAGGCAAACGAGCGTTCGGGTCACCCGATGGTAAGTGATTACCGCCGCCCACGACCCCGTGCGACACCAGAGGAGCTACAGGTGCGTTGCCGGCCTGTAAGGTGGATTGGGCGCCGGAGAATTAGAATATTACAGATTATAATTGTCAGTCAATTCTGTATATTAAATAGATAACCATTTAGTTAAAGCGGGCGAAACCGCAGGCGACCCGCTAGTCTACTATAAAGTAAAAGTGTCTCATTGGTTGTACGCGTTAATCTCAGGAACTAGTGGTTTGAAGTGAAAAATCTTTAGTGTGTTGAATTGTCTATTAATATATATATATATATATATATATATATATATATATATATATATATATATATATATATATATATATATATATATATATATATATATATATATATAATATTTATTGGTGGTAGAGTTATTAGCAATTAACACCTACTTGTATACACAACGGTTAGTTATTTCTACTTGACCACGGAGCCGAAGCCGGAGGTGAAAGCTAGTCAACGATACAGCCGTAATTTAAGATTACAAAACAAACACTTACTCTTTCGCTTAGTTATTTTCAAACTGCGCGTCACAAAAGCGAGTTTTGTTTATGAATCATGGAACATACTGTACATGTTAACAGAAGATACTCTATTTTGGTCGTCCATGGTCTTATCACGTTCTCCAGAAAGTATGATTATCCTTAACCCATTTGTGACACGACGATGTATTTAATAATTCTGAATAAGTTTGGAGGAATGACGTGAAAATTGCAATGACAGTGATCTAAAAATAAGAGCGTCGGCGTCGTGTGGTGCGCGCGCGCTTTGGCGGCCGGCGGGCCACAGTCGAGGTCTAACCGTCGCGAGTCGCACACGAACGATACGAGACACAGCAGCAGCCATGGTGTACGAGAGCGATTTCTACACGACGCGCCGCCCTTACCGGCCCTCCAGCTACAGCGTATCGGTGAGTGTCGCCTGCTAACACACGAGCTCCTCGCTCCTCCACCCCCGGGAGCCGGACGCCCGCCACCCCCACGCCCGGCAGACCCTCACTCTCGCCCCCTAGCTTGGCGCCCTCGTCCAGCGGTCGCGCAGCGCCAGATTCTCATCGATCTCTCATTTAGTGTTCGTTAGGTTGTTTGGTTGTCGCTTGTAATCATTATTGCTTTTTAAGTATGTCCAGCCGCGCCGCGTCCCTCGTAGCGTAGAGTTCGATAGCGATCCGCAACCGGGTCAGGTCGGAGCTACCGGGCGCGCCAAATATAGCCGCGGCTGGAGGCGGCCGCGCGACTAACGGCGACTTCTCCGCTTGCAGCGGGCCGGCGACTGGGAGATGGTGCCCTTCGTGCCGCGCCCGAGCCTCGTGCCCGACCCCGTCACGGCCTTCGGGCGCCGCGCCCGGCCCGGCTCGCGCGCCTCCGTGCTCGACCCCGTCGTCCAGCAGAACATCGCGCCCAAGCCCGAGGCCAAGCTGGCGCCGCTCGCGCCCTACGTGTCGCCGCGCGAGCAGACCCGGACGCGCGTGCTGGCGGCCGTGGGGCAGCGCGAGCGCGCCTTCGAGGCGGCGCCGCTGGGCACGCCGCGCGACCACATGGACGTGGTGCTGGCGGCGGCGCACGGCCGGCCGCAGCGCGTGCCGCACCGCCACGTCTACTACAGCAACTACGCCTCCTACTGATCCCGCAGTGGTCGCCTTGTGTCGTGTGTCGCTTTCGCTAGTAGGGTCTGTCGGGTCTTGTCTGTCGGCGGGCGGGGGTCGGGGTGGTAGGTGAGGGCCGGTGCTAAGCGCGCGGTTGTTGCAGACGCCGCGCCACTACGTGGTGGTGGACCGGGAGACGGCGCCGCGGCGCGCGGAGGAGCAGTACTCGTACTCGTACTCCAGCACGTCGGAGCGCTCGCGCGGCGCGGGCAGCAGCCTGCCGCAGCGCAGCTCGTACAGTAGCACGGTGGAGCGGCGCGCGGGCAGCGGGCCGGGCGGCTACTCCTACTCCAGCGAGCGCTCCAGCAGCCTGGGCGGGCCCGGCGGGTACTCCTACTCGTCGACCAGCAGCGGCCGCCTGCCCTACGGCTCCACCTACCGCCACTACTCTTACCGCGTGTAGCGCCCCGGCTCCCGACCTCCCCTCTCGTCCCCTCGTCCTCTGTCACCCTGCCACCCTAACCTCCGCCTCCCTTATTTAATCAGTATTCGCTAACGTAATGTGATCGCACTACTTTACTTATAGTTACAAGTGGTCGTGGATCTTAGCTTTTTATGTGTTAGTATAAAAATTTTATCTAAATAAATATGTGATCTAGACTGATTTTTTTTAATAAACGCTTGCATTTTTAATAAGTCTACTTTCCTTTTATTTCGCAAATCTGTGAAATATCGATGATGGGCTCGATATTTTTGTTTACTAACAGTTTGATTGTTATTTACTTTTAAGTTAATCAAGTTCTCTCTGTGTTTGGTTTTTAATTTTTACATTATAAAAGAACAACAATAAAATCAATCCTAATGTTAAAGTAACTACCTAGTGAGGAAAAAGTATACATATATAAAATCTGGTTCAACTCCAGTTACAAAATATATCTATATATTTATATAAAAAAAATATTTAAGCCCTTTGAATAATAAAATATAGATGTTGAACGACATCACGTAAGGTGTACACGGAAAAATAAATTCAAAAATCACATAAACTCAAAGGAGAATACTTTAGGCAACAAACCAATCAACTTAGCCCTACATACAGAGCTCAATTAAATTTAAATACAATAAATATTAAGAGGAAATATTCCCTTTCCGTTACGACGCCGCCGGCAGCCGTTGACGTCGGTGTACTACCTCTCATCCCTACTACCGTATTACCATGTCCCGTACGTCACGTACATACCCAAGCTGTCTCAGGTGAGTCGATTGAGAGCTGCATCACGATTCAACAAATGTATATAAACCATTGATGCACAGCTTCCACCATTGATATGCAACACGCATTTACTTCACTAAACTGTAAGCTTTAAATAGTCATTATTCATTAAATGGCAATTGTAAAGCACTGGGTACATTATTGCAAAAGCTTTTTTATGCAATAATTGCTGTATGTTTAACTCTTTAAGCTGCAAAACAGTTTTTAAAATAATATGCTTTGACCCACTCGTGTGTGTTTGTAGTTTATCTGTGCTGTGACATCATACGTCATGTAAACAAGCGTATGACAACAAGAAGTTATTATTATATCTTTACATATTTATATAAATATAAATTTACAGGATAAGAAATGTAAATATCATATCATGTCATAATGTAATGTACAAAAATAAAAAAAAACATATCAACAGGGATCCTGATTTTTTTTTATCTGTCGCATACTATTCCATGGGTGACTTTCATATTTTGTTTACGAGAATTACGTCACATGACAGTCGTTAGTGTTTTAAGCGCATAAAATTAAAATTGTAGAACATAATTTATAAATTTATATTATGCAGTCATCTTCACTTTTATTTATGGTTTTTTTTTTAACGATACATCATATGCAAATAGATACATAGGAATTGTACAATAAACAGTAGGAGATATTCAATTATTATTTCTAAATTGATAAAAAAACGTAGTCCAAAAGGATATTCAATTATATCTTTGATTTTTTTTTTTTAAAATGGAACTCAGTGTGTTATATTAACACGTAATTTCTTATATTAACAGCTATGCCCAAAAATCGGGGGACGGAGTGTCTTAAAATCCTCTGCCTTCCCCCGTAATGGGAGATACTGCGTTAAGAAAAAAAAACATCAATCACTACATAATAAGGAAAATCTCACAAAATACAATATACCTAAAACATGTACTATTCAATATTTTTCATATGAAATTAAAACATACACAACATTTTAAACCTACTATTTCTACTATAATACAGTATTCAAATTTTACAAGATTTTCTTCACAAATACACCTTACAATTTTATTAACCGACTTCTGTAAGAAAAGGAGGTTATCATTTCGACTGTAGTTTTTGAATATGGATTTATATAGTTATTATTATTATTAGCTGTGACATTCTCAATGTAATGACGAAGAACAGGCAAATCAATCGTCACAGCAGTACCGAATTACTTGGCGCGAGTGCTGATTAGTTTTCACTACCGGTTATATAATAACAACTAGTGTGGATATTAGCCAACGGATTTCGAACCTGCTCTTACATCTCTTGTTGATATATTAAAGTTCAAAAGGGACAGGCTATAATCAAACAAAATCGACTGCCTACTTCAAGGAGGCTCATCTCACCCAACTCATCGACAGAACTGTACTTAAGGATTGTTTTTTTCTAACATCTATCATTGCGAGGTTTCACCGCATTGAGAAATGAGCGGGTAAAATGAGTTTAATATGAAATAGGCTTATATTTCTACCAACGAGAGTTTTATATTTTGTAATTAATCATTTCACCGAGGCCGTCGTGGCGAAGGGGCACAAGTGTGTAACTGACACGCAACGGTTATCAGTTCGATTCCCATTCGAGGGAGTGAATTATTATTTCTTAATATTTTCATTTCTTCGCTCTGGCATGAAGGCAAATGCCCGGCGTTGGGTTCCGCCACATACCACGTACTGTTTTGAAAAATTCGGTGGAAAGTGGGGAACGGAGTGTCTTATCACGGTTCCCTCTGCCTACTCTGTTGTGTGCGGGAAACGGCGTGAAATTGATTTAATTTTAACTTATTTCGCGTCGCTCCCTATAACTGATCGGGTTCATTTCAAATCTTTCTGCTTCCTTGGTCCCTTTTGCCCGAATATTTATTGGTAAATATACAAGTATTCAGTTTGCTGTAGAGAGTTCAACGTAGTCATTAATGGGTCCGCTCCGTTCTTGGTAAAAGCTATTTGCTGGTGGAAATGTTTGGTTTGGTTTCTTTTAATATGGCGTTCCGAGCGTGCCAGTTGAGCACAAAATCACTTCGCCAATGTCACGTTGAATGGAAATGTTAATCAATTTTATTTAAAAGGAGTCCGTTCTGCTTAAACAATAATACTCGCTCATTTGTCTTTCGCGGTGGGCTAACTCTCTCTCTTTTATAGTCACTTAAATATATTTTTTATTGTTGTTGTGAATTTCTATAACTCACATTTAAACATAGCAAGGTTTATATGAGCTTTGCGTCTCAATTATTCTTGTATATCGCGGGATACAGCGTGTAGCTGATTTTTATACCAATTATATTAATAAGCATTAATATTTTAGCAAAGGCCAGTCGTAGCATTAATATTTTAGCATAGGACAGGAGCATATAGTGTGACTGAAAACGGTTGTGGGTTCGATCCCCACGCGAGGAAATAAAAAAAAATTTTTTTATTCATATTTCCATTTCTTCGCTCTGGTGTCGAGGCAAATAGCGGCGTTCAGTTTCACCTCTCAACACACAAAGGTGGGGAATGAAATGTCTTGACACTGGGTATCCTCTGCCTACCCTGGTATGTGCGGGATACAGCGCGAAGCTGATTTTTAAAAATTTTTATTAATATGTTAAATTTACAACGACAATGACCATCCGAACTCCTCAGCCATTATACACAATATTCAAATAAAATTTTAAATACAAACATGTTTTCTTAAATTACAAAACTGTTTTTTACGAATCACACACAACTACAATAAAATGTTATTTTAGTTTTAACTTCATCTCTTAATACTTTAATCCCAACAAAATACATCTAACATTCTAGCATCTACTGGACAATACAATCGAATTGGTTGGGAATATCGAAATAGCAAAGGAGCTGTGGCGAGAAACACTCTCGCGTATGCGGTGGCAGCGCGCCAAGCTAAATAACGAAACTTCTTTATTAAGAATCCAATGCCTAATTATTGTATAATTTGTAATATAAACTTTTATGTTTTTACGTATGAAACTGAATAATAAAGGAAACGGATTTACGTAGAAGTGAATGTGATTAATGTGAACGGGTTATTTTAGTTTGTTTGGTTTATTTTTCTGTGACGTGTGGTTAGGCCAGTCGTGGCGCAGTGGCACAGGGTGTGACTGTAAAACCGACTGGTTGTGGGTTGGTTCCCCACTCGAGGAGATGAAATATTTACTTAAATTTATATTTCCATTTCTTCGCTCTGGTGTCGAGGCAAAGCGCGGCGTTGAGTTCTGCCACTCAACACGCAATGCCTCTAAAATTTGGCAGAAGGTGGGGAACGGAGTGTCTTAACACTAGGTTCCCTCTGCCTACCCTGCTGTGTACGGAATACAGCGTGAAGCTAATTTAATTTTATTTATTTTAATTTTTCTGTGACTATTGGTTCGTTTACTGTCAAGGTATATCTAATGTAAAAACCCTGTCAAGCGCGAGTCGGGCTCGCCCACCGAGGGTTCCGTATAGCAATTGGAGGTCTCGAGTTTTTTCTGGAATTCAAGCCCAGCAGACACAGCCCTTTAATGTGATACCTCATTTGAACGAGCGGCTTTAATACAAAGTTTTGCCCCCTTTTAAGGCTTTTATTTTTTAGGATTTAACCACAAATGTATTAGTTTTCCTCTGAACTAGTAGTATCTGTAGATGCTAAGTCAACTGGAAGTACCCTATGAATTTTGATGCCCTTTATAGGTTTAAAATACGTTTTTTGCAATTTAAACGGCCATATCTTTTTTCTAACAAAATATAAAAATATGTTTTTTATCAGGATGGGGCCGTAGATATGAGTATATGGTTTAAATTTTAACTCGATATCTCCAAGCGTTTCTAAAATAAAGGATCTTGACAGACAGACAGACAGACAGACAGACGGACTACAGAGTGATCTTATAAGGGTTCCTTTTTTCCTTAAAAAGTACGGAACCCTAAAAATATTTTTTTTTTAACTTCCCTCTTCCTTTGTACAAATCTTACAAATATTACAAATGTGAAATTTTGTAAATATGAACAGTTGGTCCACTTTCACACAAAATTTACTGAAAAGTCTCAGATGAACACATACAGTAATATAGCAATAACTTTAAACGGGCAAAGCCGCGTTTGGGGCATTAGTTAATCATAATTAGATCGATACAAATTCTTGGGAATGTAATGCAAATTGCGTAGAATACTTACAAACAAACTTAAATACTTTAGAGAATGAACCGCAAATAATATATTAAAATGATAGATAATATTAATTAATATTGAAATATATTTTTTTTTCTGAGGTTGGTCGTGGCGCAGAGGCACAAAGTGTGACTGTAAAACCGACTGGTTGTGGGTTCGATCCCCACTCGAGGAAGAAATATTTATTTACATTTATATTTTCATTTCTTCGCTCTGGTGTCGAGGCAAAGCGCGGCGTTGAGTTCCGCCACTCAGCACGCAATGCCTCCAGAATTCGGCGGAAAGTGGGAAACGGAGTGTCTTAACACTAGGTTCCCTCTGCCTACCCCCCTGTGTGCGGGATACAGCGTGGAGCTGATTTGATTTGATTTGATATATATTTTATAGAATATTGAAGGAAAAATCGAAATAGAGGACACTGACATTGTAATTGAAGCCCATAAACCTTGAAGGCGACATTAACAGTGGCTTGCCAAACATATTTCTTTATTCTTTATACGTGAGACGGTCCGGATGTCGCGTATCCCTGAGAAAAAACAATAAAGCTGGGAATTGATCAAGGGAACGAATGTTGGCAAATCACCAAAACCCAAGTGAAAACATCTGCGCATTACGAAAATGAAATACTTATGTAGTAAGAATTTCGTGTAACATTTTGATGCATATAGTATTTGTTTTTATAGTAGGGTATTTTTTAAGTGGTTCAGTTTATAATAACTTAGTTTATTTCTTTTTTTTAATATTTTTAAAGTGTTATTTCACACTCAGGAAAGAAAAATACTTATTTAGAAAACGTATAAAAATTTTAACGTAGCGGGACTCGAACCAGAGTCTCCTGAAAACCGAGCTGGTCGGTTTTTATACGTTTTCTAAATAAATAAATTAAATAAATTAGCTTCACGCTGTATCCCGCACACAGCAGGGTAGTCAGAGGGAACCTAGTGTTAAGACACTCCGTTCCCCACTTTCTGCCGAATTTTGCAGGTATTGCGTGTTGAGTGGCAGAACTCAACGCCGCGCTTTGCCTCGACACCAGAGCGAAGAAATGGAAATATAAATTTAAGTAAATATTTCATCTCCTTGAGTGGGGATCGAACCCACAACCAGTTGGTTTTACAGTCACACTTTGTGCCACTGCGCCACGACTGGCCTCACTTCTAAATAAGTAAGTTTATTTCGTGTACTATTTAATATTTTTATAAATCTATATAGTTTATGATATGGATATCCAACTACTAACTACCATACTACTGTAAATCTGTTCCAAATCATAAAAAATACAAAGAAGACAAATCAAAAACCTTTTTTTCTATTTAGCAAATGAAAGCTCGATAGATGCAATGTGGTGCATTATGAATATACCACTCATCCATTCGGAGTATTTGTACTTAAAATATAATACTTACCTATTTAATAGATATTTATAAGTTCGATGTTACTTTGGGGAAGGCAGAGGGAACCTGTGAACCTAGTGTTA